>BEXV01000596.1:18553-31584 GCA_003118195.1 Hemicentrotus pulcherrimus | reverse complement strand
TTTTTTTTTTTTTTACTCTGTTGCCGTATATACGGCGCACCCCGACTTTTTGATTTTTTCTCCCCCAAAAATACTGCGGCGTTTACACCGGCAAATACGGTAAGTAAATCGGCACTGCAGCACCACAAAAGGTGTTAAAACAACCAAAGCATTTAAGCAATTTAAAATTATTCATTGAAATTTCCTTTCAGATTTCTCTTTCTCATGACTTATATTCTTGGTTTGATTACAAATGTGTTAGGTATGAAAAATTCATTTTTGCCTCATACTTTGCTCCTCCTCTTCTCATCCCCTCTCATAAGTCATACTGCTAGGAGATGCAATTCAAAGAAATGTAGCATTAATAGTATAACCAGGAGCATTTGACTAACTTACCAGTGAGGTTGCTAGATTCTCTAAGTAAATGGAGAGGGCCGATTCTACGGCTCCTCCTCCTACGACCACAGACTTGCTCTCGATTACACGCTTGACTACACAGAGGGCATCATGGACGGATCGTTCCATCTCGTCTCATTGATTGTCGTTGGCTCCACGCAGGATCATGGATGCTGCACTGCGGACCTTGGGTCTGTGAAAAGAGGTAGTCAGGACATATACTTTTACTCAATGTAAACATAAGAAGAACAACATACAACTGTACAGTTTTGCAATTTTTATATCACACAATATCCCTACAACCTGAATATGACCTGAGCTGGGCCCGGCCTAACAAAGAGTTGATACTAATCGCAACTTATTTGCGATTGATACTAATCTTGGCCCTGGTTAACCTGAATAGGGCTAGGGTAAGGGGGAAGGGCGAAGGGGGTAGAATCCATCCTCGCTGGCTGAGAGAGCATCAAATAACCCAACCATTTTAGGGTAAAGTGGAGGTATTTTTCCATCTAGTTAAAGATAGATAACTGTACATCAATTTGAACTCCTGACCTCTTAATGATTTAAAGCCTGTCTGCACTACTGGTAGCTACTTGCAACCTCTATGGCTAAGCAGTACCCGCTGGTCCCTCATGATCCCTTTAAAAAAATGTTAATTGAGAGCTGATTTGATGAGATAACCACCTGTCAGTGACAATGCAGGGAGGTCTAATCCTTCCTGGCCAAACCAGTTCAGACAGGCTTTAAATTCAGGAACACCATCTTGGGTGAATCTATGACAAATCAAACTTTACTGGACAATCACAACAAAGAGAAGCCAGGAGCATCATAAAATCAATTTACAATATAATGCAAGAGATCCTAATTTACCCCTTGATGAGAAGCAGTTCGTCATCTGAAATGCGTTCCTGTACAACCTCCTCAGCCTGGCCCAGCATGGAAGCTTCAAATGTCTCCTCACCGTCTAAGTTAGCCAGGGTGACTAGCAGTTGAGCTGCAAGTCAAATATGGTAAAGAACATTAAAACCTCACTTGCTCCCTCTATATATATAACAATTCTTAATCGGTGACCATTGTCTCCTATGATCCTCTTTTCTTATGTTAATTGAGAACTGAGTTGATGAGATAGCCACATGTCAGTGACCTTGCTGGGGGGTCTAATTCCTCCTGGCCAAACTAGAACAGATGGTCTTTAAAAATAAAACATAATTAGGAAGGTATTAGGGGCTGCAATAACTATGATGAGATATATGATGATGCAATTAAGGATGAAATGATGAATAGGGTAATGGTGAGGAATATGATTGTGTAATAGATTTTCTCAAATCATGAAAGTAGGAATATATATTTGGACCACTTGACATGGAATGCGAGTTCAATGTGTGTCAAAACACACAAACAATCAAATGGAAGGGTACAAATTCACACTTCACAGTGGCAACAACTCATTTCTTTCCAATTCCCATTCAGTCTAACAAATCAAACACCTGCATTGTCGTCCATTCCATCCCATCAATAAATGGCATCCTAAAAGACTGCAGCCTGCATATCTTTCTTTCTCACCTCCTGTAGCCTTGGCGATCCTCCTCAGATCCTGCTTCTTGCATCTCCTGACAGCCATGGCACCTGCCTCCACAAAGTACTTGAGACAGAGGTCATCGATACCACCGGTGGCCAGGATCACATTGGCTCCGGCATCCAAGATCTTATGAATCCTCTCCTTCGTGATGTCAGACTCCCTGAAAGTAATTGAAAAACATGATCAATAATCTCGGCAAAACTACTGATAAGAAAAACTGGTTAAGCCTATCTGTACTAGTATAGCCAGGAGGGATTAGACCTCCCTGCAAGGTCACTGACAAGTGGCTATCTCATCAAGTCAGCTCTCAGACTGGGCCAAATTTCTGATCATTTTGAAGATGATTCCAGAACCTTGCAGTTCATACCAATATTTATATGCTAGAAGATCAACCTTTTCTGATCAATTCAACAATCGCATGACCATAACTCAACTTTATCTTTAACGCTTCTATCCTCAATCCACTGGGTCACCCTTTATACAAGTTGATTGTTGTTACTCACCTTTGACGGATAGCATCCAACTTCTCAGGGTCGTCTACGATGACATGGACACCTAGATGCATCTTAGTCTTCTGAAGACTAAAGTCTAGACAAGCTATCTTTGCACCTACGATTCTCTTCACCATTGCTGCAGTGGACAAAAATGAGGTAATGTAGAATCATCCTCTTTTCAAATGTGATTCAGATTGGATAATAAGAAAAGTTTCAATTTCAAGTAGTCTTGAATCAGACAAACAATGAGCACAAGGATACTTTCAATGGTAAAAGGGACTTTTAGATTTGCGTGGACTAATACGTGTAACGTCCATTCAAGGCAGCGCATTAAAAGGACGTCGATCGTAGCAATCCACGATGTCGTTCGGCAAATCTAAAAGTCCCTAATTATTCTAGGACTGCAACACTTATTTGCCTATGGGACACAAAATGACAAATTTCTAAGACTTGGCCAAATCAATAATCAAGTTCATCTATACAATCTATGCATGAGCAGATAAATGTCATTCATAACAAACTGTAAAAGACCTATTGAGGCAAGCACTGGATAAATTTTTACGATTATGTGGTAATTATGCACCAATAGGAATTTGTTGTTGTTATACAGGTGTGAGTATTCCTCTCGAAGAGGAAACAGAAATTTGTGGCATCTCTACATTTAAAAGATCTGTAAATCATTTTTACTGTGGTGTACTGACACAAAACTGGTCTACACAGAAGATGACCCCTTACCCTGTGATGCTACGGTGCAGTTGAGAGCTTATCCAGGAACAAGGATGGTCTCTTTCGAGCTCTTGCCATGAGCCTTGAGGAGGTTGATAGCCTTAATAGGGCACTTGGTGGCTCCCTTAGCATCTGTGGTCTTTACAGCCTGAGCAGCATCGTAGATCATCTCAGACCAGAACTCGGGATCCCTGATTTCACAAAGAGAACTAAACAGGAGGTATTAATAAAACTTGATACTCAATTTGTTGTTAACATAGTGGCCTGTGTGAAACTAGACACCACACTTTGCATGTCTAAACATTTCTGGGTAGGCCCTCTTAATATCTATACACCAGACCAAACTGTTCTTGTCTCGCAACAGCTATTTGATTGATGTATGACAAGATACTTCAACAAAATTTAAAAATCAAGCAATGCTCTTGTAATTAAGAAAATATTGTTTCTACATCTGGATGCAAAAATGCGAAACTAACTACAAAGCTATTATTTGGTATGTTGATACATTGAAACAAGGGGAAAATTAAACAATTTTGGAACTACGTTAAGGGACTTTTTACGTGTATTTCAATACCAAACCTTATAGTAGTAAACTATACAACTCTGATGAAACAGATTTCATGTCCACTTCATTCTCACTGTGAGATTGTATTGTCGGTGAGGAACTACATGTAGAAGGACATTTAAATCTTAATCCCCCAATCTCTCAAAAGAGAACATGTCCCTGCTAACAAACTGAAAGAATGCACGGTGCTTGTAATAAAATTAATGTTGAGAATAAAAAATAAACACAGCTTGAAATTGATGCTTCGGTCAATAGAGTGAGTATCATACATTGAAAATGAAAAGTATGATTTCTAAGAAATTATACAATTCAAGATCTTTTCCATACCTTCCAATAAGTTTTGATGACATAGACGTCTTAGCTGCATTGATAATGCTCTCTTTTACTAAATCATCTGTACTGATCGTTAAATGCTCTTGGATGTAACGGCAGGCTTCCCTGTAAACAAACAAAAAAGAAAGATGAGAGATTAGTAATATTAGTAGGTATGTTCATTGTTCAAGGAATTATTCATTAAACATGACACAAAGATGAAAGGACATATTTTCTTAGTAACAAAAATGCAAAACAGCAACGACAAAATAAACAGTGAAAAGTATGAATGTATACAAAGAGGTGTGGGGAAAAAAGTGAAAATACAGCTGAATTAGAGGACCAATTAAGAACTTTGCCTATTGACAAAGTACCATACCATACTGTAACCCGTTTTGTGACTTACTTGCATGCTAATCTGTATCCACTGATGATGGTTGTGGGATGGATCTTCTGTTTGACAAGCTCATCAGCATTCTTTAGCAGTTCAGCAGCAATGATGACCTGTTATGGGATGGATAGATACAGATAAAGTCATGACTATAGGAACACTTTACACCTCCAGAGAGCATCAATCAATAATAAAGTTTATTCTAGACCATTGGAGGATACAACTCGCTCTAAAAATTCATACATAGTAGCATAAGCTTACAAATTTGGGATATTCTTTTCCCTGAAATGATGCAATGTAAAAAAATCAAAGTTAAAATTTTGAATATTTTAATACCTAAATCAATATGGTCTACGCGACTAAAATACAAATGTATGGTCATGCATAAATCACAGGGGTGTACTAAGGAAAAAAAAAAATAAAAAAATTGCAGGTTAGAAACATGCAATTCGTCATGTTCTTGTCAGTAGTAGTAGTACCCTTGCAAGTGAGAATTAGCCCGTTTTTTTATTTTGTTATGAAATCCCTTTCACTTGGTATTAGCCGCACTTTTGCCGAGAACCCCGACTCTACTACTTACCACTGATGTTGTTCCGTCTCCAACTTCTTGGTCCTGAAGATCAGCGAGTTCCACAAGGATCTTAGCAGCTGGATGTTCCACTTCCAGAAGTTTGAGGATTGTTGCGCCATCATTAGTTACTGTCACATCCTGGTCAGACAAGAAACAAAAAGATAGAAGGTCATTACTGATTATCAATGCTGGGGAAAGGGAGACATCATGGTAAACTATATAATCATCGACCATCTATGGTTATTTATCAAGATACAAAGGTTTTCAATACTTCTCGACTTATTACATTCACCATCTGTCACAAACTATTTTTCACTGTTATCAATCATGGCTTTCTGCAGACTACTGATTTGGCAATATTTCTCAGTGCATGACTAAGGGATTGAGATAGGAGACAAATTTTCAGAATTGAATTTTGAGAACGACAAAAGGCATTGGGTGAATGGTTAGTGTGATTTGCTGGAATGTTCAAAAATAAATATTGGAGTGTTTGGATTGGTCAAGTCAAATCTTTTTTCTGCTTCCCTAGTATTGTACAACAGGAAAATCGAACAGTAGGAAACTTTGCAAATTGCAAATGACAGTGATTTTCAGAGTAAGAAACTATTACAAAACTATTACAAAACAACAACATTTTGTGTTTTATTAATTGTGAGTCCATCAGTCTGCAGCATGAATCATTTGAAAGTCTTATCTCAACCACTTCCAAAATTTGCAGACATATCATTAATGCAAAAGTTCGTGGTTTTGCCCTATCAATTAGGACACAAATATAGGACTATGAGAAAACAAAAATATTAAGGAGGTCTCACCCCCCCCCCCAATATTTTTTTCAGAGAATTACTGCCCATGGAACTTACCCCAACATCATCGACCAACATTTTGTCCAGTCCTACAGGACCCAGTGAGCTCTTCACAATGTTGGCTATTGCAGCAGCAGCCATTACTGTGAGCGAGAGAGAGAGAGAGATAGAGAGAGAAAATTAATTAATTGTACAGCCAAATACATATCTTTAAAATATTACAAAAATTGGAAAGTTTTCCATTTTTAAAGTGATGGTCAGGTAGACAAGGAAAGGAACAAGAAAATAAGAAGAAAGAGAACAGCTGTGAATTAAACCCTCTACCTGCTTTCTGCAATACATATATTTTTTTTTTGTTAAGAGCTGTTGCGAGAAGAGAATTTAATTTTCATGTTCGCACTGGCATTCCATTAATTGCACTGAATTAACCTTAACAAAGGAGTAAAGGCCAAACATGATCTAACAAACAACTTTAAAGAGAAACTCCAGTACTGGTAAAAAAAGAAAATTAATTTTCACAGAATCAAACTAAGCTTACACTGAATGTTCGAGATTACAAATAAATAACATGTGCCAAACAATTTTGGAAGAAAATGTATACTGGCTGAGTAATGAGCATAGAAAGACAAGGAAATCAAGGTACATGTAGTACCAACCCCGACACCATGTGTGTTGTCCCATATATAGCTTTCTGTGCACAGTGCTTGTTACTTTACCAAGACTCAGTCAAATTTATTATGATTTTGATGACTCCAAACCCTTGCAGTGCACACCAATACTTACATGCTACATGATCAACTGTTTCTGATCCTTTCCACACCTTTTCTTTCACAATGCAATTGCATTACCAAAACTAAAATTTAGCTATTAGTGGTTCAATGGAGTGTCCAGTAGGCCTCAATCACTCTAATTTATTGGTACGCATTCACACTTTGATTTTATTCATTAAATTCATCTTGGATATGACTTCTTAATAAGTCTTTACTGTCAAAAGATGTTCATCCTGTTCATTCGGGTGTATACAGGGGTTTGTGAATTAGGTAAATTGGCGATCACTCACAATCACTACATAACACTGAGAATGAAGATCTTTTGCATAAATGAGGATAGGGTCTATGAGCAGACAAATAGCATCCTAAAAATTAGGGATTTTTTTTCATCGGTGCTCTGCAGGTTTCGGGTTCATGAACCGCGCGCTGGCGCTGCAAAAAACAGATTCTGCGTACGGAGATAACCCCAGTTCACCGTCTACTTTTATGGGTTGTCCATCTTCCCGAGGATTTATCAATCATAATGCGAAAGTCTCTGTAGATCTACAAAGTCAATGTAAAATGCATCAAGAAAATCATTGCGGAATCCCATTTTTCACATCGCCAAAGCCTGGATCGGAAATACGAAATGTCAGCGAAAATGTGGAGGATCTTTATTTTTGCGGACGCATTTGTCCGCGTTTACATCGACTACCCTCATTCTCGGACCAACGCCCCTGCTGCCTGTACTGGTTAGTGTTACAAACTTAGTCTTGTGGCGGTGACACGACTCTGTCGAACCCAAACATTCTTATTCATTCCTCAAACATTATCCTGCTTCATCGAGGAACAGGACAAAGACCATTAGCCTAGTAACAGAATAGATTATTTTGTTTATCTGTTTATCTTTCTGTTGTATAATGTTGCCTACAAGGCTATGTCCTGCAAAACAAAATCAATTCACTAGATCATCCGTCAATTGGCATTCGCTCAATATTGGCATTGCATTGCATTGCATTGCATTGGCACGCATTATTCCATTCGATATTATTTGGTTCTCATTTCAATTTTCAATCTCTCGACTCTCGATTCGTCGGAACTTCAACTCACCATTTTGTGTCCTCACTGTATCTCCAGACGTCCTCTCCCCACTCACAGTTAAATTTCTAAGGGTAGACATTATTGTACCGTTAGGAACATGAAATATACGATGAATGAATTATTTCGAGCGATCCAGTGCCCGTTTCTATGCAAAATTTACACGTTAACGATACCAATGCAGATTGTGTACAATTACAGACGAAAAACACAAGCGTGCATGCTCCTGTACACATATGACCGCTGAGGGCGTTTACATGATATCAACGATTGTGATATATAAGATATATTTGTTGTTGTAAAAGCGTAGTAGTCATCGACCACAGACAAATAGTGGCTTTATTTCATTGTTAATGATTTCTTAGATCTTAAAATTACGTAAGTAAGAATCAATTCAATATTCTTTATAATCAAGTAAAGACCTAATTCCATTTTACTTTACAGTCAATTCAAAGCCCAAAACTCCGTGAAAGTCAAGATAATTTCGCGCCTGGGTTCTACCACATATTCATATCATGGATTTAGCTATCTCTGTAAACTAATGTCTTTGCAGAATCACTAGAACTTTCTACAGCTTCACAGGCTGGGCGGAGTCGAATGCTGCGTGAATCATACAGCATTATCATCAGGACCCTTTTACCAGTTTAATGTTGTGCAGAGCAAGGAAGTTCATCGAGGGGTCTTTTTAATTCGAATTATTCGTGATTAATTTAGGTTTGGGTCATTGTAGGGCTTATAACAATTTATAATAAAAGACAAACCTAAAGAACAGACCTAGGAATAGTGAGTGCCTACCGCCTACCGGGCTGACAAAGGGCATTTGTGTTTTTTATATGAAATAAATCAAGGGACGTGTTGTGACGGGACCTCTTTCAGTGTTCAGGGTGTCCGATATCTCACCCCCATGTCCTTGGCCAATATTTGATTCATTTAAAGTGGTTTTAGGCCTATTGATTAACAATCTTATAGCCTATACCTACATTCGAAAGAAGTCGAACAAATTGAATTTACAAAAGATTAAGAATCGTGAAAAACAATACATTGAAATGATTGGTTGAATCAGGGATATGAGAGTTAATCCCTGGTTGAATAAAATACACTGATATGCACAGTAAAATACAAATATACAATAACATTGCAAAAGACAGGAAACGACCATCAGTGCAGACGCGGAAGAAGCTTGAAAATTGAAATACTGAAGAAGATGGAGAAAGACTTGCATGTTTGGATTGTAAATTTAGTACTACAACATAATTTCAACGAAGGATGATAGATATTAAAGGTACTATATTTTTGCAGCCAACCTCAAATGCTGTAGAACTTTGCAGGAATTATGAATATGTCATCATATGTCCTATCTGTGAAATTTAAATGTTACTCCTCATATTCAAATTATGCAAGGAAACCCGTTTACTTGCTAGACTTCACTGTCAGACACTATTGAGTGACTGACTGGCTTTTTTCTTCTTTGGTAAAAACATACATGAAAAGAGTTGTAAAGTGTATGAGCATTTGTCTACATCAATAACCCACTTCTTGTGATGGCCAAGATTAAACTGATAAAATCTTTGCGCAGCATAAAACGTATAACCATTCGTCCTAAAATCCAGACTATTACCATTTTGGGCTCTATAGCCCTAAAGTCGATTTGACAACTAATAGTTGTTATTTTCCCACTTGAAGACATTTTCAAGCCCCACCTTTTTTAGGGAAGTTCTAAATTAGTGCAGTTGGAATTTAACTTTTTCCTTTTTTGGGCCTGCAAATGGAACATAGTACCTTTAAAGTGGTTTTAGGCCTATTGATTAACAATCTTATAGCCTAGCTATGCCTACTGATTCGAAATAAAAGTCGAATAAATTGAATTTACAAAACTTAAGAATTACATGAAAAACAATACATTGAAATGATTGGTTGAATAAAATACACTGATATGCACAGTAAAATACAAATATACAATAACATTGCAAAAGACAGGAAACGACCATCAGTGCAGACGGGGAACTTGCTTGAAAATTGAAATACTGAAGAAGATGGAGAAAGACATGCATGTTTGGATAAAATGTTGTAATTTATAGTAACAACATAATTTCAAGGAAGGATGATAGATATTAATAGACATAAGATGATAAAATACATTATTATCAAAATATCGAAAAGCATTGCAATTTTAGTGAGTTAGGCCTATATAATTCATCCAGAGTTAGGCTGGCGAAATACGCCCGACCTCTGTATGCATGAATAAAACACACAGAACCAGAAATCAGATGTGTATTGACAGAGTACATCAATAATACATGGGTATTATTTGTATATAGCTTCCCGAAGTGAGGTAGAGCAGTAGTTAAAACAGGGATATGAGAGTTGGTTAAAACTTTCCTCCAGTTTCATAACGGTAACAAATTCATGAAATAAATGCAATTACCAAATAATAACTAATGATAAAATTGAGAATTAGATATTAATTTAGATTTTAATCAAAAATATCAAGAAGTGGTGGAGTCAGGCCATGCAGGTCGGGGACTAGGGTTAGGCAAAACCAAACCAAACCCATTACGCACTTTCATGTATAAATATACATTTCAGTTTAGTTTAATTTATTTCATTTTTCCATTTTTTCTAGCATCATTGCAAACACAATACAAATCAATATGCAGTAAACAATAATTTTATAGTATACAACATGAATATACAAATCAATATACAGTAAGCAATGCAAAAGAATCAAATCAAGCACGACCAGCTGTTACGAACTGTTATACAGTCATGTATCAATTGAATTAAACTTTTTCTAATAAATTCCAATACTTTATGTCAGATGACACAGAATAGATTCTTTCTTTTGACTCCTTCCCAACGCATGCATGTAAGAGCAAAGTTATGTCTATACAGAAGTTCTCCCGACCTTTTCAAATCATGTCCTTTGTATTTACGGTGGCACAGCTACAGGGGAAATGGGAGTAATCCCGCCCTGCCATCGAGTGGTTAAAAAATAAAAGTAAGAACAACTGAGAAAAGATAGAAAAGGGAAAGGGAAGTGGGGAAAGGGCGAGAAAAGAAGACTCCTGGAGCCTGCAACACCCTATATAATTGGCTTGTTAATTCGGATTTCGTTTTCCGAATACGAACTATACACCCCTCCCCCCCCCTCCCCAATGGCTCAAGTGCCCACTGCCCTACTTGTGACGCCACTGACTGAATTTGTTTCTAAATGATTCGTATCCAGCTGATATAAAAGAATAGTAACTTTTCTGTAAATTTTCATCAGAGATTCTGAAGAAAAGAACAGAACAAAATGTTTGAATAGGGTTAACCCCGGGGGCCTAACCTTCAATTTCTGAAAGATATGAATAACAGGCCGAAAGCAATTAAAATAACGATTCCCTATTGTAGTTGAAACTCTAAACTGACCTTGTTAATTCAAACGTGTCCATATTTTCCCTCGATCTGAGGCCTGTATTTGTATAGCTCGTAATCTCGTCAGTGAGTTTGTAAGGGACAGGAACACATATCTAATATGATACTAATTCCGGAATAATATGAATTAATGAAAGCAGATTGACGTTTTTTCTTTCTTCTTTTTACCTTAATTTTGACAGAGCCCACGCATACCGACCTAATTGTTTATTCACAATCATGCCTGTATTTGCTCATACAATGATCCGTGTCTCGGTGATGTGAGATGTACCTCTGTAAAAATCTCATCAGTAATTATTCCATAAACAGTAAGGACGGGAGCAAACATTGAACAGCTAGGACAAGATCAATCAACACAGATGTCATCCAAATAAAATATTTATTCTTTTTCGGAATTAATTAATTGCATTCTCGGCGTCGGGAATGTGTTGAACATTGACTGTTTGAAGAAGAGCCTATAAAATCGTCTCGCCGCCATCACTTTACCCTGTCTATCTGCGAATCTGAGCTGAAAGGTTTCAAAATGTCCGATTTGTTAACATTGGTTTTCTTCGCGCTCTTTGCTAGCAGTAGTGCAGCACATTCGACAGACCCAAAGGATTATTGCTCCCCGATCAAATTCACGGTCACACAAGGTTAGCTTAATACATTTTCGTCATACAATCTTATTTTCTTCTTATATTAATTGCATTTTAATTGCAAAGAATGCAAATTATGCTGATTCTAATAACTTTCTCACAGGCTTATTATATAGATATTATGTCGCGTATATAGATAGATAACTATTATGTCGTGCCAAGTTATGTCGTGTTAGAACTTTCCTCACGTTTAGCTTCATACTTTGACTTAAACAATTAATTTATATATTTAAGATTACATAAAGTTATTCAATGTTGAATTCTTTGAAATGCCTATCACGATAGGATGGGGCAGATAAGAACAATTCGTGTCTCTTATCTATGTATTTTGCTTTTCTTCGGACATGTTGGATGAATATAATGACATTAACCATGTTGTTGTTGTTGAAAATATCAATTTCAAATTGCTCTCACCCTTTCAGTTGGTATTGAAGCAACCCTAAAAGATGGAAACGCTATTGGAGGGAGGCATCGCATCTTCTCTGCCCAGGACTATGTGAATCGGAGATTCTACTTCAATTACACACTAACAACCGTTGATGCAAATGCCCGTGTACTTCGTACCGTCGGATATGAGATGATCCTCGACGAACCTCAAGTACGTGGTTGGAGAGAAAAAAAAAACTTTCTTTCTTTTCTTTCCTTATATTAGTAGCATTTTGTTGTTTATGAAGGTTTCCCATGTCATGACAACTTCCCCCAAACAACTACCCCCATAATTATACCCACTAGGACCCCTCTTGGACAACTACCCCCGGATAACTACCCCCAGACAACTACCCCCTGCGACAACCACCCTCTACGACAACTACTTCCATATAACTACCCCCGGACAACCATCCCCAAACAACTACCCCCTATGACAACCACTCTCTACGACAACTACCCCCAGACAACTACCCACTACGACAACCACTCTCAACGACAACTACCCCCAGACAACTACCCCCGGACAACTACCCCGGACAACTACCCCCAGACAACTACCTCTTACGACAACTACCACCGGTCGACTATCCTAGGGGGTATTTGTCCTAGAGGGTGGTTGATCTAGGGGTAGTTGCAGCGCTCAAAATACACGGGGGCAGTGGGCGATTCGCCCCCGTGAGCTCCACAATCGCCCCGTCGTCAGGTTGCTCACGGGGGCGATTGCAAAATTAAAAATCGCCCCCGTGGAATTATGAAATAAAGATTTTCTTTTCTGATATAACTTTAACACAATATTTAGTATCAATTTTCAAAACTTTAACCAATTGAATGGCGCTTTCTCTCCCATCTCTATTATATGAGTATTACCGATACAAACAACGGAA
>BEXV01000596.1:0-12202 GCA_003118195.1 Hemicentrotus pulcherrimus | reverse complement strand
CCCCCCCCCCCCGGCCAATCCATCGTCCCAGGTACGGTGCAGTGCCGAATGGATAATGTCGCCATTATTTTTTTCCAAGCTGTGATACGTGGGAATGGGGTCGGGCATCGAAAGCAAAGTGTTTGGGTTGCATCTAGGCTTTAGGTTTGGGGTTAGGCATAATCCATTAGGAAACAATAATTATTATCATGATTATTAAATGCACTAAATCCTGACTTATGGATCCTGCTGAGTATCGTCGTAGAAGTAGAAGTAGAATGTATTGGCGCGTTCAACCCATAGAGATAAGTAGTATATATCTCTATGGTTCAACCCTAGACCTCTCAAAGGCTAGACAATTTGTGAATGACTATGCTCTAGCGCCATCTAGGATGAAATACGGTACACACTACAGTTTTTCTCATACGTTTCATGTATAAACATTTCCATTTATTTTTGCATGCATATCGTACGTATAAATTTGCATCAACAATCGGAGACGACGCGCTCATTTCAGGTACCGGATAACGTCAAATTATTATTGAAAACGTGTAGACTATGAGCTTAAATTACTTAATCTGCCCAGCATCATTCCTGCAACTAGCTGCCTAATGCCAAGAGAAAAAAAGACTACTAAAAGACTCCGCAGTAAGTACCTCTATTATGAGTAAAAATACTTTGAAAAATACCCTGCAAGTTCAATGGTGCATTGCATTTACTGCGGCCTGTTGCGCGGCCCTCCCCGTAGTGTATCGCTATGCGTCCGCTCTCGCAGCCCAAGCGGCTGGGGCTGGATGCAGAGAGGTGCTGGTGAGTGCAGTATGATGTGGTGTGACTGTGTTTAGGCCTGGCCTGGCCGTTGCAGCTGCAATTGCTGCATGCAGTTATATGAATTATGTTGTGGATATCACCTAGCCTTAATTGGCACCTATTCCAATATTCATCTGCATGAAGAGTGATGACTGATGTAAACAAAACCTGAAAAGTAAAACTAAAATTCGTTCGCTTTCGTTATCATTCTTGCACTCAACGAACTTTGCATGCATTGTATTTGCAAATCACCTTCTCTGTTTGCCAAAGACTAAAGTAGTTCGTAATGCATTGGCAATGCTAGTACAATAGTAGTGGACTCTTCTTGATAGTTTCTACTTGTATGGCTATGAAAGGGGAATTAACCTCAAAGCTAGTACTGGTACATGTTAATTCCAGTTAATGGTAGATCTAGGCCATTTAAACTTCTAAAAAATAGGTTATTTGATGAAAGAGAGGACGTAGATGATCTAACTCTTCAGAAGCCTTCGTCTTTCGACTGTCAAATGATCTCTGCAGCCTGCAGATCACATTGACATTGATATTACTGTCATCGTAATGATTCAACTTTTATTTTATTTTGTTTTAACTTGACAATGTAACTTTTTAACTTTAAACTTGTAGATGTAGAGTCTAATGCCTGTTACTTTGTTACATACTGAAGTTAACTGTTGGTTTCTAACTTCTTTTGATTTATTGAAATGTTATGCGGTCATTTTGCCTTTAGTCGATTCTCATTATTTGTTAAAACTCTCATGTGCAAACTGTCTATGGACGTTCTATTTAGACCTTTATCCAATTGTGCGCCCTGTTCTAACATAAACAATTTAGTAACAATACTTGTGTAACATTTATTGATTTTCTAATTTCACCCAATTATAGGCAATATTTTTGTTTTAGTTTCACTGTAGATTTGACTAAATGTTAGCAATAGTAATTAGATTTTTTTTTTTGAGCTCATGACACGGGCATAATTGCATTGCATGTCTCTATGCCCATTATTAAACAGAATACAAAAATGGGGCACTGGGTTCATAATTTTGAGATTTTACAAAGTGCTAAGTACATGTAAATAGGTTTCAAATTAATTCTGAACTTTTTGTATGATGTTTTACTGTTTTACAATGTTATTTGATAATAATCCACGTTTTTTTAATGTTCTATCTGCCCATATTATATTAGCTGCATCAACAGACAGTGAGCGTGAGAACACTGACAGCAGTAAGGGGTCGTCTACAAGCCAGCCACCAAGTCCGACGAAGAAACGCAAGAAACCTCCCGGCTTAAAGGTAACTTTAGTAGCTTTAGGGTGATCTCCAATTTTGAATTTGCTATTCTGTTCCTGTTTCTGNTCACCTCTAGTCTCCCCATTGCCTGGTCACACAGGAAGGGGGAATGAGCGTGGTGTGGGGAATGAGAAAGGGGTTGGGAGGGGGGAAGGGGAAGGGAACAAGGAAACATGAGCAAAAATGAGAAAAATACAGAGATGGCCATTTCATCTAACCCTGTAAGTTGGGGCTCTGATTGGATCGGAATAACGGCTGATTTTTTTTTAATGACAAAAATTTTGCATCTTGGATTATATTGCATGCCTACATTATAATCCATGATGGTGGCCTGCATGTTTTGCCTCTTCTCTTAGACCAATATTATTAATTTCAAAGTCATGAAAAGGCACTTAATATCCACAAACATGGTCTACAACAACTCCACATGACGAAATAATGCCAGCTATGATTTTTTAAAAAGTATTTGATAGCTAAAAACTTTAAAATTTTCGGCATAAAAAAAAAATTCTGCCAATTTTTTCTGATAATTTTTATTGATTGGCGATCAGAAATTATTATCCGATCAGGTATCGGCGTCCGATCTGATGATCGTTTACAGGGTTAATTTCATCCTCCTTTGCCTTATGTGCTCTTACTGGGCAATATGGTCTGCTCCTTAACCTGACAATATTAAAGGTATGCAGTGTAGATTGACATTTCATGGTTTGATGGATGTGTATATGAAATAGGCCGTTAACTGATAGCAGCTTTCAAAATTTAATGTTAATGTACATTTAGTTTATTTCATCTTTTTTTTTTCTCCAGGGGCCAGGGAGTGGTTCTGGTGGAGGCAATCTGGCTCCCCCACCTACCCCTAGTGGTGACAACATCATAGCCTCCAACCCATTTGAGGACGACCCCAGCGGGGCGACAGCAACCGCTCGGGGTCTGAACTTACTAACACGCCGTCTCGGCCGCACGGCGGCCATGAACAATCAGTTTGGGTCTTACGGCAACTCATTTCATCACCAACATGGCATACCACCGGGTGGCGGGCCGTACCCCAACAACATGGTCAACAGTCACAACTCCAACGGCCCTATGCCCCCTATGATGTATAGTAATCCTCAGACTCTTTTCCCATGTGGGATCTGCCATCAGCAGGTCCAAGATTCAGAAGATGCGGTCATCTGCGTCAGTAGCTGCCATACTTGGTTCCATCGCATCTGCACGGGTATGACAACGACGGCCTATACGCTCCTCAACTCCGAGCATGCAGCCGAATGGGTTTGTGATCGATGCGTAAGAGAGAAGAAGATTCCTCTGGTCAGGCTCAAGACGCAGCCCATCTGCTCATAGCTCATCTGTCTTTTACTTGATTATGTTTTGTATATATTGGATTATCACCGGAGGCATTGTTGATACCAGAACGCACAGATCCTTTAATGCCTTTTGCACACGAGGGGTCATTTTGATTTCATTATTACCTGCGCTCTCAAGCTTTCAAAGGTAATTACCTTTAAACAACAGTAATTTACTGCAATGGCGCATTGCTCATTTTGGAGTCATTTTTTAAATGATTTCATCTTCGCACAGTGCATCAAAGATTGCGCCAGTAGCAGTCATACATCTATTAAGGGATGCTTCCTGTGCAACTGGCATTATTGGTGAACATAATGTAAATTGTAATGAAAATGGTTCTACTTGTTTGAATATATATGTTATGACTAGTATTAGTAAGGTCACCAACGTTCCTGTCGCATAATCTGGTACATGTCATCAATTCTTTTTTTTTTTATAGAATGTTTTTTTACCTATTTTTATTTGCTGTGACTTGGTGATGAGCAAGGTTGCTTTACCATATTACATTTTGTACACTTCTATTAAATAACTTATATTATCCGTTTAGAGCCAGAAGGGCATTAACTTTGTTTTAAAGCCCATTGGCTATGAGTTGACGTCCATCTGCTTCAAACAGAAGATACATGTATCACTGTTGAACTTTTCTATTTAACATTCATAACAAGTAACCATTCAGTTCATTGAACAGCCTTGAGCTTTGTATACACTCATGAATACCATTTTCAATGACAAAAACTGCAATGATCAAGTCTAAACAGACTAGACAAACTGGTTTGTGTTTCGTAAATACATGTACTCTCTTTGACAACATTACTGACAAAAAAGTGACAATGATAAGAGGTTTTCATTTGCTGAAACATTATCATTGCCTCTTTCTAGTTCTCTTCTTTTATTCCTATACTGTAAGTTGCAAATAACCAAAATGTTGATTTGCCCGTGAAAGATATACATGTACATCTTCCACAGGCAAATCAACATATTGGTGATGTTATGACAGTTTTAATAAGGAATCTCATTGGNTATGATTCTTTAGTATTACCAATTCATTGATGCTGCATCTCAAAACTCTTGCAAGCTACTAACAAATTTAAGTCTAACACACACACATACAAACAATTATGGATATGCATTGTATTCATCAAAGTTTTTGATGATTTTTGTACACTGTAGAGAAATAATGTTGCATGCAAATTACAAAGTGATGTATTGGATACTTCATATTTGATGCTAGTCCAAAGAAATTTACAAATTTGAAATAGCCCTTATCAAACTTTTTGAATAGAAAATACACAAAGATCTTCATCATTTAGAGCACAGGTTCTGTTTTCATTAAAGGTCCATTAATTTTTTTGTACTGTATTTTATAACCTCTTCTGTCAAGCAGTGAAAATAATTACCTTATGACTAAATTATTAGTCTTTTCCTGTATGGTTTTAGATTGTATTCTGTGGTATGTTATATGCTAATTGAGAATACTGGTAGGTGCATTTGACACATGGATTGATTTAGATTGGGCACAGATTTTAATCATTAGGTCTGGCATGATAAAACCCTTCTTTGTTAAGACTGTAAACTCAAAATGTTTCATGTAATAAAGATTATTTCAGTTTCTGCATGTAATGTGGAGTTTAGAAGAGGAAAAAAAAATATTAGGTCAGTGTTGTACTAATGATCTGAAATAATTTGAATAATGCAATCATTATTACAAAGTTATATTTTCTTGAAAGTATTTGAAAACCCCCTTTTCTTTGTCTTGTTTAATGGAAATTATAGAAAAGAAATATTTGAAATACAAATGCCAAATTTGAAAGTCTTCCCACCTGTATAGATGTTTTATTGTGCACAAGTCATGAGAATGTTAATGTATAGCAGTAGATAAAGCACAGGCATATTGCAGTAAGTATTTGTTCCAAAAAAATTACATTACATTTGTCACATACGTGTAAAGATTGTTGTTAGAATTCATACATTTAATCCTGTAATTGTCATTTTTTTGACATTATCTGGCAGTAAGACAGAGAAAAGCTTCTGTTTCAAGTATCTATTTAGATTATGTCTGTTCATTTTAAAGTGCACTCTTTTTTACACAGGAACACATCATGAACAATCTTAAAGGAAGAACCCTCTGTGGCAGAATAGAACAACATTTATGAGCTTACATGTAGTTCGCTTCACGTTTTTTCACATCTTATTCGGAAGCGGGTACATGCGTGCCTCGGGTGCTCACGCACAACTACTTTTTCCTTCACCCATAATTGGTTCTTTATAAACTTGTAAAGGGGTTCATATTTTGCCTTGGTTGTTCTTTAAGGTGGTTCACTGTGTCACATACATGTATGAACAAGGTTTTATATTTTGATATACAAACATAATTGATAAATGTTCTATTTCACTTATTCCGTGATGCTAATGTGAAATATATACATGTAGCAAGTACCGGTATTGGTATCAGAAAATATAAATTGGGATTAAATTACACATTATACTTTTATAATACTTTTTCAGACCAATTTTTTTTCTAGTAAACTAAAGTTTGGTTTAAATCTATTGGGCATCATATAGTGTAATCAAAGGTGGTAAAAGTAATGTTTCGTGTAGTTATTTTGATGTTTTATATTCCCACTCAACATGCTAAGTTTATGGCATCTACTTTGGTAAGGGCATTTGTTTTAAAATAAATGCCTTTAAGCAGTTATTGTGATAAACTATGGAACAGTTTTTGTATTCATTTTCCAGTAAATTAGTGGACTCCTCAACCGACATGTAAATAATTTTAAAAAACCTTTTATACAAACTCATAAACACAACGCATTATTTATTTGTATTGACAAGATACATATTGTATGAAAATATCTTGTTTAAGTGTCAATTATTTAAGTAAACATTGTTTTTTCTTTCATATTTGCCATTTGTATAACACTCCCCTTCTTTTCATTTGATTTCATTTTTTAGACTGCATTTATGATCATGGAAAAGACAACTTTGAAAGGACATTCAAATGCAAATTTTTTGATCATGTTTAACTTATCTTTGTATATTGTACAGAATATTACAAGTCTTATGAGGTTTTAGAAAGATAAATTTGACAAGTAAGATTACCCAAAGTTACTGTGTTTTTATGTTTGGTTATTTGGTGTGTTGATTTGTATTTTACATACATGAGTTTTAATTTTTATACTAGAGGTTTGATAATCAGTGACAGGTTGAAATTCGTTCTCAACCAAAAATATTTCTTAAATATTAGTCATAAAGTTCTTGAGTTTGCCTTAAATTTTCCAAATAACCTGCTATTTTCAGACTCGGGATATTATCCTGAAACTCTAAATTGCTTCTTCACCAGTCCTATACGTTTATCACGAACTAGCTTGAACAGGCACAAATTTGCCCGATATTTCCCAAATAGCGGATATTTTGAAAACAAGACCCAAGATTTCTCGACCAAATATCCCACTAATTGCAACTGTGGGCTGATGAAAACAAATCAACTGGTTAACTTGCCATTGGGATAGTTAAACTAGCAGGTTATTTTGGCAAACTGATGAAGACGAGCCTATAGAGCCCCTAAGCGAGCACTGGACGCAGCCCAGCATGGAGTGACTTTGCACACGTCAGTTCACACTGCTTTCAAGTATCCATTTTAAACGCTTAATTTTTTGTTTGTAGACCACCCTGTGTGTGTCATGAATTATCACTGCGATCAAATGATTGACTAAATGTAGGACCAGTGGTCTTTAAAAAAATATTTTAGGGCTCGTTAATTAAAGATTGAAGTGGTCTGGGTGGACATGTACATGTAGAGGAAGATGATTTATGAAATAGACAAGAACATTTAAGGTATTACAAAGTTTGGGGAAATTTTGAAAAATGGGTGGATAGTGATTCTTTACAATTTTGATATATTTGAATGCCCCTGTAGATGTATCAAAAGCACTAGAAATTTTAGACCCTAAAACACTTCTGCTTTCGAGAAAAATTGAATATAAAGATTTATCGGTGCTCCCGATAAATGTTGATTAATTTAAAAAAACTCCTACATCCGTACAATGGTAGCTGCGACCATGAAAATCTCAGAATATGTAGTTGTGGTATATAATTTCCGAACGGGAATAGCTGATCGGTCGATTTTAGTCAATAAACATTGTTTTATAGCTTAATTAATATCTTGACCTTGAGAGGGAGCTGTTCAACATAAAGCGTTTATTATTTACAATTTCATAACTTTAGAGTCGATTTCGACAGCGACATTGATCACTGAATAATATAGGATTGCATGTGCTTTAAATATGTTCATTTGAACCAAATTCATGACCCCATACCAAAACTTTGTATTACCTTTAAATGAATTACATAGTTAATCGTTTGAAAATGAGTTAATATGTGAAGGACTTGTCACTTTTGTTAATAT
Source organism: Hemicentrotus pulcherrimus (assembly GCA_003118195.1). Lineage (NCBI taxonomy): Eukaryota > Metazoa > Echinodermata > Echinoidea > Camarodonta > Strongylocentrotidae > Hemicentrotus > Hemicentrotus pulcherrimus. Next base: position 4,378 of record BEXV01000596.1, on the reverse strand, counting down.
GGTTTTAGAATTTGGTATTCAGGTCTAGTTAATAATGAATTTTACATAGAGAAGGGGTCCAATTTGTTATGAATTTAGGCAAATGAACATATTGGAAGTATAAATGGGATCCTACAATATTCAATGATTGTTGTCGCTGTTAAAAGTCTATAGTGATAAAATTGTGAATAATACACCCTTTATGTTGTATAGCTCCCTCTCAAGATTGGTATTACTTTAGCTTCAAAACAATGTTTTTTTATTAAAATCAACCAATTTTCTATTTAGTTTTGAAATTTTTATATCAGAACTGCATATTACAAGATTGTCATGGTCCCAGTTACCATTGTATGGCCGTAGGCGCCATTTGAAATTTATTGGGAGCACCAATAAATTTGATATTTTAATTTCTCAAAATCCTAAGCTTTTTAGACCCTAATTTTTTTCAAAGTTGCTTATAATTCTAACACTAGGTTTCACAATGGTAATGCAAATTTTGAATTTCAAGAATCCAATCCTTTTGAAATATTACCAAAACTTTGTATTGCCTTGAAATATGTACCGTTAATTGCAATTACATTGAAAACTTAAGTTTAGTAACAACACAACGCATAAGAATAAATTATGTAAGTTTTATTTTCATCAATAATACAGTACCATTTAATATGGCAATACAGATAAATTGATCGTTTATACAACACATAAGAAAGCATATTCTATTAGAATGATAACTGTTTTTCCTATGATCGTATTTGAATTCCAGTTTAGCTGAAAAATATTTGAATAAACGTGAAATATTCATCCATCCATCCATAGGGTATCAAACTAAAAGACAAATCAGGGAAGTATGATTTTCCCCAATATCCATAAATTGTAAAGAGTAGTCTCTTTGGGGGATAAATTTGAAATATAACAGGTGCTACAGAGAAGGGCTCCAGGAGCTGGGACTAAACTTTCATGACAGGGATCATTTTTAATGATATGCAAATAACTATAAGACGGTCGGGTCCTATCTCATGATTGGAAAATTACTAGAGGGGGAGATCAGATATTTTCAAAATCTCACTGAATTATTGTTTTTCTACAAATACAATTTTTGTTGAATTGTTCTTATATCCTATTGCTAATAGGAGTACCAGAATTTATTTTCCAAACAATTTTTCTGGCTTTACTTTTTCAAATATACGTTCAAACTTGCTGTAGCCCCCCTAAATGAAACATGAACAAAGGAAACCTGGACATAAAGACTGCTTTTCTTTTTTCCCTTGAGTAGTCTCTATAGACAGGTTTCACTGTACATAGATATGATTGGATATGGTGGGGGCCCATGGTTTACAGAGGAATAGCTTTAGCACATGTTGTGTGATCCCTGGACCTATGTCTGGGCCTGTTTACTAGATAAGCCATTGTCTTTGCAAAGAGTGTTCGGAATACGCAAACGTATGACACAAATATTTGTGCTCGGCAGGCATATGAACTTTCATCAAGAAACTTGCAACAAGAAATGCTGTCTGACTCCAGCTTTGTCTTCCACCATCGCTATGTGGTTCACCGTACCCTACACTGTTGAACATCTGTTTATCCTCCAACCATCTATTAGTTGACTCTGAAGGCATTGTATATCTCGGCACACAGTTCATTGTCCTTGCCTTTATTGCATAAAGTCCTCAATACCAGTAGGTCTTTGCACGTTTTCTTGTTTCTTTGATGTCAAATGCTTCCATTAACTCTTCTTCTACTGTTTTCAACGAGGGTTCAAATGTCTTTTTGCACACGTCCTCTGCAACAGAATCCTTTGGTTGTTCTGAAATTAAATAAACCAGATGGTTTGATTATAAAACACTGATCATTATCCTTCAACACATTACATGTGGTATTGCAGGTATCAAAGAACATAATTACACACAGTGAGCGCAGATATGGATACAGATACAAGACAAGATTGGTGAGAATGACTTTTCACTCTATAACCTTCACCTTGCCTCAGTCAAATGATCATGTTGTGTTATAATTATCTCTAATCTTGTACATCAGAACAAACCAATGAGCTGAAGCAAGACAATCATCGCTTTGCAAATATGTGACATTATCTAAATCTTCATATGAGCATAAATAAACCAAAAGCTGAAGAGCCTTGGCAATATGAACATGATTCTAGGATTATTTCTAAGTTTCTAAGTTTATTCTTTTAGTGCGGAAGAGGTTGATCATCGTGGTGGTATAGTAAGAGTAGTAGTTGATCGGTTGTCACATGAAGAGAGCAAACGAGAGTTTATTCTTTTAGTTTAAATACAGATTATACGAAAATCCAGTACAATGTTCCTTTTGACTAATCTCAAAGGGAGGATGTGAATAGTGTGGACTGTTCAATTGAAAATGACCCAAGGGGAAATTTGCATCTAGGTATCTGGCATCTGCAAATGCTATACTTCCCTCAAAAGATCAGATCCGTGTGAATTAGGTCATTCCCAATCAATGGACAACACTGAACTTCAAGTATGTTTATCTAGTTGAAAGCATTTCCTGTTTCTTACCGACATAGCTTTCCTTGGTCTTGTAATCTCTGGAATCTGAGTCTACTATCGGTATAGGGATGATTCTACCCGTCCTCTTAGAAACCCGGACTTGCTCGCCGGCTTCAGTGTACCGGAAGTCAATGTCCGTCGGTTTGCTTTAAAAAAGAATAAACAAACACATAACTTTTTTAATAAATGTAATGCTTTCTGAGAATGATATCAATTGTTTAAACATATTTGTGGCTGTAGATGCAGGTTCATGTTCCGCTGGTTCCAAAAAAAATTCTGACTTGTTTTTCACTACAGATCGATCAATCAATCTTATTTACTGGGTGTAGGCCACAAATATGTTTAAATAAAACACAAAATTATCTTAATGAACAAAAAAACAACACATGGCTAAGTCAGTGCAAAATTCTTTTGGCCTACACAATACTTAGCACAACATAAAACAGAAAATGTGTATTGAATGGGTAGCAGTCATCGATCTGTTTTCTGAACCACGCCCTGCCCATAATAATTCTGTGAATAATAACCAAGTCCAAACAAAATTTGTGACATTTAGAAAAACCGCTGATATCTGTATTTGTCTCCATGAGTTAATCATGAAGAACAACCAAATTCATATTTACAGATGGAAAATTTCACCACTCTGTTTTGGTCTGTTCCAAGTCGGGGAAAAGCTATACCAGTAAGTATGAAAAGGGTATTTTTTAACTTACTTATCTGAAGGATCCACAAGGGCGACTTCCCTCACATCCAAGGGTCCTTCACTTTTTATCATCGTCCCTGAGTATCCTTTCATTTTACCTATCCTTCTGTAATGCTGTAAAATTAAAAAAACAAGAATGAAGAAACAATTATTGTATTTTTAGTTCCTATAATGTTTTGATAACAACAATAGTGATAGCCATCACTCTCAACAACACTTGCAGCAATATAACTAGGTATCTTTATTTCATTATTACAGAAAGAAATAGCATTAATCAATCATTCTGGAGAATATCCATCATTCATAATTGGGAAATGAATTTGGAGTCACGATAATGAGTAACACCCTCTCGATCAATGAATCACATGCGACTGCATTTGACCAATCATTTGATTAGGATCCAATCTAGGAGTAAGATGTATACCGGTAGTACTTCCTGCTTCTTGAGTAGTACCGTACTCAATCTTGCTAAATAACGAATCATATTTCTTTAACTTGTATTGAATTTACCAGATCTTTATCAGATCATAGTAAAAATGGGCCATAAATAAAAGATTTAAACACAGATAAAAGTTGCACATTATGTTCAATGCATGGTATTGAAGTAGAAAAGCGGAGATACACCAGGAAAGAGAGTCAAGAGTTGAAATGATAAATAATTCAAACCCTTCTTTATTTACTTACACAATTGAGACCCTCTACTATGACCCAGTTTCTCTGCTTGATGATATCTATGACAAGTCCAAGTTTGCTGATATCTCGTCCCTTCAGAACCTGGACCTATACGTGTGATATACAGAAAAAGAAAAGACTTAATGTTTGCATTATTACGACAACAATAGACTAGAGGAAGAATATTTTCTTTCAAATACATGTATATTACCGGTACTCAATCTAACTTTTGATAGTATATCTTGAAAATATTTTACAATATATAATAAAAAGCTCTAACATATAAAGAAGATTTTCTACAATTGATATCCTTGACAGATTTAGATATTGTTTGCTATTTGAATAACTGTAAATTTGATACCAAGTGCATTCTGGCGCATTGGCTGTCACTTCATGCCTTTAGGAATTTCAAAATGTAAGCAAATGCAAGTTCATATGGAGCCAATATGTGTTGCCCCTCGACTTCTCCCCTTGCTTACTGGTTATTCAAAAAAAAAAA
>BEXV01000595.1:71901-118348 GCA_003118195.1 Hemicentrotus pulcherrimus | reverse complement strand
CTTTAATGTATTTGTGTTGTGTACCAATATAATTCTGAAAAATATCTGTTTAATTGTGAGAGGTATGTGACAACAAATCTAAGTTTGGACAAGTCGTTTGGTGATGTCTGCATAGAGGGGAAAAGGTATACCTGTACTTGTAGTTTTGGGGAGTAATATCTGTACTAACACAAATAATTGTGTATTATGTGTGATTTAACAAAAAATATGGCAATTAACAATCCTCTCAGCAACATAAAAGATCATATAGTTTTCACAATACTACTCCTATTATCATTTGAAATAAACTCATGCATGCAACCAGTATTGATTTTTCTTGTTCATTTGATTAGAATGATAAAAGGAATAATATGCTTATTATGTACTTGTACATATAAGGTTTCACATTAAATTTTCTTCAACAATCTTCAGTAGACTGCTAACTTCATGTAATTTGTTTTTCTTTCTCTCTCTCTCTCTCCTTCCCCCATTTCCCTCTCCTCTCTCTCTTCTGGCTCTATTTATTCCTCCATTTTCTTTCTCCATCTGTCTCTCCCACTCTATTTCTCTCCTCTCCCCCTCTCTACCTCTCCCTTTCTATCTTTCTTTTCATCTCTTTCATTCTCCATCTCTCTCTCTATCTCTCTCTCTCTCTCTTTCTCTCTCTCTCTCTATATATATAAATATATCTTGCTCTCTCCCTCTCTTTCTCTCTCTATCTGTTTATGTCTCTCACTCCCACTTTTCCCCTCTGTCTGTCTGTCTTGTCTGTCTCTATCTCTTCCTCCCCATCTCTCTCTCTCTATCTCTTCTCTACTGTCCCCTCTCCAGGAACTGGAGGAGACATTCCAAAGAGAGCTTGAAAAGCAGGGAGAGTTTTACTCTGGCAACAACACAGAAACCCCATCATCAGATTCCATGAAATACAAGAGGAACAGTCTTAGTGTACTCTGAGTCCCATCAGCTCTTCGATTCCCTTCCTTGTTTTATCCAACAACCATAGCTAGCTGATGTAGACACGGTTGCGACAGTGGAAGTCACTTCTGATATGTCAGCCATTTCGTCAGTTCCAGATAGTTCCTTCTCATAGACATTCCATGTGCAAGGGAGGTATCTGGAGCTCCATGATCGAACCTACGACTGCACTCATGCACTCGTATGTACGCGTGTCACAACTTTCTCTCCCAGTATGCTTCGCTAACAACGTCTTCACACCTTCAATGGCGGGATGGCGGGAAGTGATGAAATACTTTTGTTGTCAGAAGTCACATCCTATAATCATCTTACATTGACCAGCCCACTGTATTTGAACTTTTGGATGTCTCTACCCGGAGACCCCAATAACTTTAAATATTGCATACATTATTGCCATGTTGGGCTAGCCTTGGGCAAGGATTGTGGTTATGAAGAGCAAATTTATATTTGAAAAATTAAAATATATACATAACATTTAAATGCCTTGGTAAACTGAGTCAATCTTTTACATTCTTTAGAATGTGCCCCATTTCGTTTTGAGCAGAGGTGTGTTATGCGGTTGTTAGAACAGCTTAAATCAATTATTTGGCTTAATAAAAAGGCTAGGTTATACTAAACAAAATTTAAATTCAAACATCCTAACTTTTAATTCACGTTTTCCCCCAGTCTTTTCATCTTTCTGTTCATTGTGGGTGCAGACATATTTAGAATATCCACGAAACAATCTAGTGTTCAGATAGTTGCCAGGCAGGAACAATGATGACTTACAGGGAACATTCGTATATGTCATTATTAATCCAATAGATGCAAAGTCGTGAATATTGATGCTAAGCATAGGCTGTTGGAATATTCAAAATTTACATCTTGCTTATCCAAAATGTGAAACATAGTTTATGTGTTCTTGACAGATAGGTGTTTAGATATTGGAATTTTCTATTTTTTTTTTGCCAAGTTTAACTGTAAGGCATGTACTCTATCTGTTCCTGGCATCTCTTATGTTCTTCTCAATCTGTTTTTTGTGGACATGTCAGCATCAATGTCACTCAGAAAGATGGTTAATGTTTTTAGATTTTTAGAAAAACATTGTAATGTTGGCAGACACGTAGGATCAAATCATGCGCAGTGATAGGTATATAATATTCAGGAAAATTAATGTTGTTTGAGCATAAATGTTCTGGCAGAGTCTACACAGAACTGTCATTTTTTACCTGTCGCATCCATATACAAAGTCTGGGATAACTTGGCTGGAAAGCGTGGTAAATATGTGTTCTACCAAAATCGAATCGTATCCAACCGGTTAATATTGTTTATTTCGCCTTGCTTTATTCATTGATTTAAGCCATAGACAGTTCATAGGAGTTAACCAAATGTGTGACTTCTTCGCCGAGAAGACATATTGAGGCCTTGTCCTTCAACACATACGTGCCACTTATTAGGCAACAATTTGCCATCCGTAATGACAAATGGTACTCGTGTGCATTACATTTACTTATTGCCAAATTTTGTAACAAAACCCTCCTTTTTAAAACCAAAAGCAAACCTCCCCAAAATGTGTCTTAGACCAATATTGCGAAGATTACCATAAGGGACATCAATGAGAAAGGAGAGAGGGGGAAACAAAGTAGTGGAACATTTTTTTTTCTTTCCGATGTTACGTATGTGGTCTTTGTAAGCACTAGATACTTTTGTTTTTCTGTATCCTGCAACTTAATGGCGAGCTATGTTCTGTGTTATTGTCTTCCTGGTTTCAAAGAAAAGTGTAAGAAGTAGGAGAGATGAAGAACATAATTGTATTGGTTTCATTTTTAAAATGTTTAGTGCTTTCTCCCATAGCAGCACTTCATAATGCCTCAGGTCTCATGTTTTTCATATTAGTTTTTAAAGTATTTGTATTGCTATGCGTTCTCTATCAGTTTATCGTCGTCTGTATCCGACTAATGTTTTTAATCATGATATTCCTGTACTTCCATTTACTGGATAAGAAGTGTCTTACAAGCATTTATTTCAAGTTGGGTCATATCTTTTGGAGTATATTGAGTAACTGTAATATAGATGTTGTATTTACTTAAAAGTTGTAATATTCGGTCTCCTTTTCCCCAGCTTTGAGTGTTTATCTACCATAGGCTCTCATGATGCTGATGATGGAGTAAGGGCTTAGCGCAAGAAAGACATATATCCTTTTACTGACCTTATGCCCATATAGCTCTCACCCTGTTGAATCATTCAAATGTCTTAGGTGAAAATAGATTTTTGAAAGTAAAAGCGTGTATGAGGCACCATGCCAATTTTCCTGCAGATTTCCCTTGTACCACAAATGTAAATTGCTTTGTAAAAAAGACATTGTTGTACTGGTAAATTGCAATTCTGTGCAAATCTTGTTTAGTAAATTTCAATTAAATAGGTCAGGATTTTGGTAAGTGTAAGTGTAATTAAAAAAGCATGTATCAAATTCAGCCTTAACTATAAGAACGTGCTGCTTGTATCACTTTTTCTGAGAATAAATATTACTTCACACAGTCAGAAGTCTTTACACTACAAAATGTCCCTATTGTCTTGAAAATAGTTATTGAGAGTCTGAAAACAAGCCTCTTTGTAGCTTGTATGTTGTACCTTATAAATATTTATTTTTGCATATTTTATGTACAAGTTATGTTTAACATGGTGTTGTCAAAATCGACCCATTGTCAAATTGAAAAACACCAATTACAGTTTGCTAGTTTTGTTCTTTTTAGTGAGTAACGGGAATGACAATAATAGAAAAGTAAATTTAGGGATGTATTTTGAAGAATTATTCTGATGGATACCCTGATAGTAATAAGGATATGATCAGGAATAACACTTACAATTACATGGCTGTATAAATCCACAGTTTATTATTTTCAACTGTTTCATCAATGGCTATAAGAAGGGATTTTGTTATGACTAACAATTTGTATTTCCCTCTTTAATCAAGAATATTTTATAGTGAGAGTTATCACATAGACAAAGATGTAATTTATACATATATACAATGTACTTGCAGGCTGTATATCACTCATTTTATATTTGGATGCTGGCGGGATGACATTCCATTCTGATCAGCCGGGAGTCAGAAGAACGTTCACTCAGAAAGTATACAAGTTAATTCCCTTCTGTTTTTCTTCACACAGAGTATGATTTACATTATGTTCAATAGAAAACAGAATGTTTTGAACTTGGCTATTTTTTTTTGGGGGGGGGGGATTAAAAGGAAAGTGAAACCTCCTGATATCACTAGTTCAATCAAAATGGCAGTTCCCTTGGGAAAACAGCTAGCAAGGAAACTGCAAACTTTGCTAAGTTATCACAATGTAGATTTTCAAGACATTTCGAACGGGCTCACAATTTTATACTAAGGCTGTCAGCTAGCCCATGTTGGGTTTCATTTTCTGTTAATGACATCAAACGTCATTTACATTGACATTTCCATTGCTAGTCATATTTCATTACATAATGGGATACTATTTGTATTTTTATGTTTATTCCTCTTAAATGTGAGTGTAGTGGAAACCTTACGGTATTCATTCGTCAGTATATTGACAATAGGCTATGAATAAGTACAGGAGTACCAGTTTTGTTTGTCTTGTCTTGTTTTATAAGGACGATTACTTTCAGTTTCATTCGAGAGAAGAGAGCAAAAGTGAGGGGGGGGGGGGAAAATGTGAAATAAGATTTATTGAAAATAAAATCAGGAGTATCTTTAAGCGATCAAATGTAAATATACATGCATTACCAAGTAAGAAATGGACCCCATTATATGGTAATATAACTTACGCCAAGAATACAACACTTCACTGCTGGAGTGGGACATCTATAGATTTATATTTTATCCTTCATTTTTATGCCCTTCCCAAATTTTATCATATTTCACTATGTCCATATCATTTTCTATTAGTGATCGTGAAGAATTTTATTTATTTCTCATTTTCTCCTTCTCTATTTTTTAAATGATTTAATTGGCATTGTGAAGAAAAAAAGTTTTTCCTAACCAATTACAGGTACATTTCAAATTCTGAGGATTTGTATTTGTTTACATTTTTGACATTGCACTCATGAAATATGCTTTAAACATTCTGCTATTAAACATGAAAAGAACCCACATTTTATAAGATCCTTATGGCATGTAGTCACACAAGCCTTCTTTTTGAAAGTTGTATAATGATAGAACTTGCATTTTTACAAGTAGTAAGTAAGAGCACATTCATAATGTATATTCGTTACTCAAACCATTTTTGTTTCAACTTGAAGAAAAAAGAAGTACCGGTAGGAGGAAAGAAAAAAAAAAACAACCTTTTCTGGAGAAGGGAAAGGTAGAAGTGCTGCATATTTGATATTAGGACAGATCTGATCTTACCCAGTAATGTTTATGCTATAGACGTTTAGTCTGTTTTGGAATATAAATGATCCAACTTAATATATATCCAAGCTTCACAAACAGTACTACTGTGTATGGCCCGGCCCCCCCACTCAGTGTTATTTAGGGTACGCATATGCTCGTTCCCTCTTTTTGAAAACACCCCCTATCTGAGGACTGCCAAAATTTTCGAACCCCCCTTTCGCGGGCTTTTTGCGGGCTTTTCCTGCCTTGGAGACCCCCCTTAATCAGGAAAAATGCTCAATGTACCCCCCTAAATTCGGAATAATTTCTCAGGAGTCCAAAGAGATGAGAGAGAAAAAGAAAAAACACCCCCCTTTTTAAAGAAATCTCCAGGTGAAAGTCAAATACACCCCTTTTTTCACAATTCTCGGGCCGGACTTCGTCGCACGAAAAGTACCCCTTTACCGGACATTTTGGCAACACGCATGCGGTCATTTTGAAACCTGAGTGGGGGGGCCGGGGTGTATGGATACTGGACAAAAACTATATTTGTTTATATAATCATTTTTCAGGTTATGAAACATAATTGATGTTTCTGATTTTGTTTGCCCTTTTTTTTCTGTTGGATGGGGTCCAATCTATCTAATGTTTAACTTAACTCATGTTACTCATATTGTCACATTATTAATTGATCAGATAAATGGTTAAGCGTTCATATTTTCTGTACGCACTGTTTCTTATTTTATCTAAAGACTGAATCAGACACAAATTTGCTACAAATTTGTATTGATATTTATATGAAATAAAGTTAGTTACTCAGTATTTATAGGAAATGAGATATGTACTTAATGATTTACCGAGATTTAAAAAGATTTATATTTGTATATCTTCCTGGATTTTAAGGTTATTTTGTTTTATACATTTCTCATGTTACCGTTGTTAATAAAGTGTAAAGTTTATCTCGATAATAAAAATGTTATGAAGAATGCTGAACTGTTGTGATACAGTAGTTAATGTTATAGCATTTTTCTTCAACAAATATGCCCTTCTCTGCTAAAATATAATGAATGTGATTTTGTAAATTTCTAAACAATGAATATGTGAATAATAACATTTATGTAACAGTACCATTTTTTTTTAATTGAGCATGATGCAAATATGTTGTGTTCTGTCGTTTCCATATTACGTGTACGTATTCTGTATGGTGGTATGTTTAATACAAGAATCATGTGGTAGATTTGTTTTCTAAAATATGATGTCTATTGATTTGCAACGAGAAATGTGTTTATACCCTGAAATTTATTATATCCATCTATTTAGTGTCTAGAGGACAAAGCACTTTGTACCTTTGTAAATAGTAATAAAAACATGTGGGAATTCCTTTTTTTTTAAAGATGATTTAAATTTTACGAAGAAAAATTTGAAAATTTTGTTTATCGAAGGAACCGATACTGTACCATTTGTGCCACGTTATATGCTTTGCGATAGTTCCATTTGGTAATAAATCGGTCATCTTATGTATCATATGTAATCCGCTTTTAGTGTTTTTTGTTTTGTTCTGTCATCTTCNCCCCCCCCCCCCCCCCCCCCCACTACAATTTTCATTCTGTAAAAATATGAATATTGCATATCCATCTCGGACTATTACCAGTTTCTCTTTCTGTCTCACTCTCTTATTCCTCACCCTTCTTTATTTCCCCTCCGAATTAGTATTCACATCATTCTATCAGCCTCTTTCCTTTCCCTTGTTCTCAACCCTCTCTCTCCTCAGTGTTGTCTCCTTATGTCTCCCCATCTCTTTGATATAACGTGTTTAGGTCTACTGATTTGTTGTATTTAAAAAAAAATTAAAACAACTATATTTAAATAATATTGTTCACACCCCTTACCGGTATACATATATATATATTTATTGTATTATTATGAGCAGCAGTCTGTACTGCTGCTCAAGTTTTATTCACCAATAAATAAAATAAATGAAAACAAATCTCTGTTACATAAGACAACAAAACAAAGATATATTTTATAAGTCTTTACATCTTTTTTTTTATTGGAACACTTTTGAAAATATAACAAGTAAGGCAAAGGTGTACATCATGTTGGAAGGTTATACATGTATAATTATTATCATGGAAGAACAAGTTGCAAAGTACAATACTCTTGAAATAAAAAAAAAAGCATGATAATGAAGTAATACCTGCATAGGATGTTCATGTTTTAACGATTCTACAATGTGCATAGTTTACAATTAACAGAAATAATAATGCCCTTAAGAATATAATGCTAACATTATAAAATGAAAAGGCTGGAAGAAGACCTATTTGGTTTGTTAACATTCAGGACAAATCTCAAAATGCAAGTAAAATCTAGAGAAAAAAATGCTTATAGTGTCAGACTGGAGAGCATTTCAAACAATTTGCCTGTATACAAAAGTGTCAAAAATAATTAATTACCGGTAAGCCAATACTTCAGGTGGGCCATTAAAAAATAGTAATATGCACACACATAGCGCCGATACAGATTGTTTTAGACACGAACAAGAAAGAAACAATGGAAAAAAAATGCAAGGAGATGACTTCAAAGGAGGCACATGCATCCTGGGGGGCATTTCATTTGTCATCAGTGACAAATGACAGTTTTTGTTATAAGCTACTGAAATCCTTGCTTCTGATTGGTTATCAGCAGATTTGTCATTGATTTTAGTAATTTGTCATTGAAAAGAGGCTTTGAGAAATGGGGGCCCCAGATGAATTCAAACAGAATATCCCTGAATGTTGCTAAAGACTGTATTGAATTCTTCTACACTTCATTGCATTTAGCTAAATGTTCTTGTATTTTGTAAATCTGTTTGGATACAGTAAAACCTGTTTATAAAGACCACTCAGAAAATTCGAGAGAATGGTCCTTATAGGCAGGTGGGTTTTAAGTACAGGCTAGTACAACTTTCAATGAGAACTGATTTTCAAGAGAAACAAAAATATGGTCTTTCTAAACAGGTGGTGGGTAAAGCAGATTTGACTATTTGGAAAAAGGCATTTTCATGTTCGGGGTTTTACTCAACAATACTGTCAGATCATTATTTACATCCAACATAATCTCGCAAAGGCTTTCGAAAAATCCACCTATTGTAATTTTGATAGCCTTGTCCATGACTTGCTGAAATGTGTAAGCATAACAATGCCTATTATGTAATCTGAACATGATTTGTATTGGACATACAAAAGGGTGTTGAAATTGCCCTTAAGATAATTTGTCAAAAGTCTTTGCAATTATAATGTTTGTACTTTAAAAGGTGTACAAACATGAAAACTTTTTCCTACATAAATATCTACATGTACATTAATAAGCGCCATGACAAAAATCATTACATGACATTAAAAGCAAGAGCAATAATTATTTAATAATCCATGAAGGGTTCAAAACTTCAAGAGCAAAAATGCCAACATTTTAGAACTTCTACTTGTTTACATGATAAACACATCATATACAGGCCATCCACTCATATCTTTGGATAAAAAAGTCTTATATTATTTGCATTTTTGAAAAACATATATTCGACCCACATTTTAAACGGGGACATCAGCTTTTAAAAATCCTGAACAAAAAACCAAAGGCATACCGTACTTACTAGCGCAGTAAATGCTATTTGGGTGGATTTGAATATACGTTCACACGTACATGTACATGATGTACAAATCATCTTGACAGAAAGTAAGGCTAACTTTGGTCTCTTATGATGAATCTAATTACTGTTTGTAAATTAGTGATGCATAACAAATATCCACTTCATATATTACATTATACATGTACTTTTTTTTCTTTAAGTGTAACACTGAAATATAAGCTCTAAGTATACTCATTGCCATCTAATTTCCTTTTTAAAAATCTCTTGTAGCAGAATCATTTCCTGTTTCAGAATAATGCTAAATATAACGATGGTACGTACTTTACAAAATTAAACAAATAATGCTTTATTTGTTGATGTTGCAAGTATTGCAAAAACAGATTAGGGTTATCTCTTGACCCTTATTATATAAATGATCAAAATTTGATACATCTTTTTCTTTTCTTTCATTTACCAATTAGAGTTTATATATGGAGCTGCGAAATGTCATTCACACACTTTTTTTTATTCTTTAAAAATACTTGAAATCCTAAAAAAAACACATTCTATTTGAAAATACCCTATACTAAGTAGCAGTAGATACATGTATATTAAACTGATGATTCAATGCTTTAATTGGATTTCTGCATTTATTTGGGGGTTTGGAAATCAGCAAATCATTACATTCAACCAGAACTACCGGTATGTGGGCCCTACGTTAACTATAATCAATGTGCAGAGTATATGTACATTATCATGGTTAGAAGTCTTTGTGATAAACACACTATATACATGTACATGTATTGCCCTATGGCACTTCATACTGTAGCACAATTATGGAAGATTGAATCACAATAAAGAGTGTTCTGCAAAGCATTGTATACTCAACAAATATAGCCAGCCTTTGATCCATGAGGCAAAATTTGGAAAACAGGAAGACCCTCAACTTTAAAGGCACAGTCTTTAATAATAAGGCACTGTTTTGATAAAGTTTTTCAATAGCTTTCGTTGACTCTTTTCAAATCTAAATAAAACATTCCAGGACACCGAGAGTGTAAGCAGATACTATTCCTTCATATCAATTTCATCAAGTAACATTCTTCACCTTCTTAATTTAGTGAATATATTTGTACTTCCAGAACTTTGGCTGTTCTTTTCATCTCAGAAGGTATATTTTTATGTACCAATTCTCTTTAACTAATACAACTTTGGAAGCAACTTTGGAAGCATCTTCAGAAAGCATGGCTGTTAGTTTAGATCTGTACAAGGACATATCCAAAGCATTTGGTAATTTGTTGTCCCATTAATGTTTCAATGTATTGCAGAGCTCTGTACATCAACTGACTTCATATGTAGACTGGAAGATCAGTCCATTTCCTTCGGGATATGTTCCACTTAACAGAAATCTTGCTCCACTGAATGGACTTTGGTAATTTGGCGTCACATTATCTTACAAAGTATTGCAGATTGAGTTTTGTTGCTACATGTACAATGTTGGATGTGGTGAGTAGAGTACACGTATGGGACAAAAAAATGCTTAGACTGGCCCGGATGTAAAGTAACATTATCGACACACTAACGAAGCACATGTACATTATAGACTTTAAACAAAAATGTTACAATTACATGCATATGCAGGTAATGAACTCCAAATAGAGTTGCACCACTCAATAAACTCCACATTGGCCCCTAACCAGCTTATTCATGACCATTGGGGGCAATGTAAATGTAAATGGAGTCGGTGTCATTGGTGCGACTGGTTGAGTTGAGTTAAACTGAACTCCTTCATGAAATCTATATACATGTATATGCAGAGTAATTAGTCTATATTCACAACAGCTTTTCTTGGATTAATCTTTCACATGTATATGCAGATTAAATTTGTATTCATAACAGCTTGTTTTCAATATCAGTGAATTTACTAGCAATGTGCCACGTGTTGCTACCTTAAAACATTACTATGTTTTATTATGTAGTACTCAAATACTTCTACTGGTATGTAAATATATGCATAGTTATTGACAAAGTTGGCAACATATTCTAAACATCAAAAACAGGTGTGTTTTTAATTCCATTACAGTGAAAGTAAATTCAGTGGATAATGTAATAAAAATGGACCCTCTCTAGAATGACTGATTTGGGAAATGGGGCAATTGTTGGCTCAATATAGAAATAAAATATCCATTCTAATGATGTGATTTCTAGCGTACAAAATTTCTCACACAATAATATCTACAAAAACAAAGGTTTTTGTTGCAAATTAATTGTCTCATACAGAACAAAATAAAAAGTTATGGCAAGACTGAAAATTACCCATTTTTTTTTTAAACAATGAAAATAATGTCACCCAAACCCTTTATCTTTCTTTCTCAATCTGAGTTTCAAGGCACAATTTCTTGGATAACTAAACACAAAATCTGATCATTTTATGTACATATTTACAATACATTTACAGATTTTATCATGAGATAACAAAACAGAGACATCGATTAAAAAAAAACTTAAGTACTTTCAAATCTAGAAAATATGGGGAGGGGTATTGATTTAACCAATCGAAGCAAAGGAATATGTTGGCAAGCACATAAAGCAAAGAAACAGTAAAAAGCGATTGCAAATAAGTGTATGGCCATAAGAAGCCATTACAAACATTTGATAAACATGTGTTTTTCAGGGGAAAATGTCCCAAAGTTAACATGCAGCAGTCAGGATGGAATGATAGGTGTTATTTACATTTTTCAAACATGAAGTGATACATGCGTGATGGAAGATGCCACCCCTGAGCAAATACTGGATGAAGGAAAGAGGACATGTAAATGACTGAAAAACATCAACATGGAAGTTCTATTACATGAACTTTATATCTTATCCTATCTTAACTCACAGGTTGTACATTCATAAAAGGTTAATGGTTTCACTCATCGGAGGCCATTTTGCTTTCATACAATAATACTTGAATTTCCTTGTAACACCAAAGTGTTTAAAAGAGAAAATAATGTATCTGTGTCACCAAATGAACAATATCTGTCCAAATCAGAGGGTAATTGAATGCAAATTATTTAAAAATTAGAAATTAAGCATGGTAAAGATATCTTTTCCATGCGTGCCAGTTCACTTATCAACAAAATGAACTGTCATTTTTCCAGCATGGTGGCAGTAAAAACTCTACATAAGAATGGTTAGTGAAATGCAATGAAATGTGTTGAAGCCATGTGAATCACACTGAATGTCCAATGAAGCTGAGGGTACAAAACAAGAATGATAAATGACAAATTTTCTGAAAAATGCATAAGCACAAGATCCATATAAACAAGGACTTCATTTGTGAAGAATATGGTGGTAAACAAGCAGTGAAACAACTTGTTTAGTATGAGGAACTGTGAAAATGACAGAAAGCTATACAACGAAAGGAGGACTTCTTTTGTAAAGGGTATGGACAAAGAAAAAAATAGCTGTGACACAAACACAAAGAATTAAGACCAGTGTCTATGAAACAGAGCTGTACATCGAAAGGAAGCACATATTTTGCAACAAGACATGCCACAATGAAGGATGCATACCCCATCCCAGTCTCATTCATCTTCACATATTTACAGTATATTATCTGTTCGGAGCCAGAATGGCGTTAAATTTGTGTAAAACGTCATGGACCAATGCCCTTCTAGCTCCAAGCAGGCGATAAGTACAACCTCATGCAAGTCTGTCAATATACATGTAGTTCCATTCAACATGAAAAACTGGTAGGTACTATGTAGGCCCAATGCTGATCTTTACAATAATCTTTCTACAAAAGATTAATTCTACTTGAAATGCTATTTCATTTCATAGATTCTCCATTGAAAATAAGGGAGATGGAATGTGGACCTTCTTACAAGGTTAAAGAGGTGCCTTAAAAAAATCATCTTGAATTCCCCTGTGCATATTACAATACAGGAAAAAAAATTATTGTAAGCACTTTTCTGCTAGGCCAGTATTTCTAACGTGAATGGAAAATCATAACAGAATCACAGAGAGGTTGTCCAATTTCTCTTTGATTATCTAATATCAAAGACCCATGGAATCCAGAGAGAAATCCTAAGCAAATAAACAAATACTTTCTTATGGCTCTCTCAGGCATCATGCATCCATGGGATTTCACCATTCTTTGTTTCATATCTAGACTACAAAAACACAATACGTTTTGCAACAAGCCTAGGATACCCCCTTATCAGCATCAGCTAGGTCCAACATTACAGGCTGGATGTATTCATATAATTCTCCTTCCGCTGATCAATTTAAAGCTACTTTAACATGTAGCTGTAGAGGGAGATATAAAAAAGGAAGAGAAGGAAAAAAAGGGGATGGGGTAGATAGAATGAAAACTGTTATAGAATGAAAGTGAAAAAATACATGTATGTTGCACCTCGAAATATGAGCAGTGTAAAGTGATACTATTAGATAACCATGACGTGGAAACATAATAACATAGGAACATAAACCCCAAGCTTGAAATTTGTACGAATACACAATTATTATAGTTTTTTTAAATATGAATATAATTAGATGTTGAATGATATTAAATTCTCTAGTCCCTCTAAATAATATTTTATTATTAAATATATATAAACATCTCTCTGAAAGACAAATTTGAAGTTAATTACCGCCTTCTTGCAAGCAACCCATATGATTTAAGCAGAAGTATAATAAGTATACACATTCAGTGATAAGAAACATAATGCATAAAAAAGACTGCTGAGAATAAACATTTATAATTTAAATACATGTGTACATAAGAAACAAAATAAAATATAAAATATCTATCTGAAATAATGCCCTTTAAAAAATTAAGAAAAAATGTATGGGAATAAGATGAATTAACTTATTCAGGCCAAATCATGCGATGTCTTCTTTCATGACGTTGCCATTCTTCAGCTACCCTAAAACTATGACTACAAAACTGACACTGGTAAATGGGCAAGCGATTAGCTACAGGACCAAAGGTGGAGGACTTACTGCTCTGACTCTTCCTCTGGCTCTTCTGGACATCGCTCTCACTACCAGAGCTTCCGCTTGCACCCACAGAGTGACTCTTCCGACCGTTCTTTCGGATGGCTGTCAGGGATTTGGGTTTGCCGCCTTGGCGATGGATGGAGAGGTGGCGTTGAATGGACGCCTTGGTGAAGCAGGAAAAGACACAGTGACGACACTTGAATGGGTAGCGATCCGTGTGGAGCTGGAGGTGCCTCAAGGCATCGCGTCGATTCATCAGCTTCAAAGGACACATGTTGCACAGGAATGGATTCTTGACAGAGATGGTTGTATCCTTGAGATGCATCTCCGTGTGCTGCTTCAAATCTTCTGCATTCCAGAAGCGCATGTTGCACATCTTGCATATCTGGGTGGGGGTCAGTTTGACTTTGTGCTTCTGCTGCACATGCTCATCCACTTCTCCCTGGCTGCATGCTTTGAAGAGGCATTGGTCACAGTTAAAGAGCTCCCCACTGTCGTGTATCTGCATATGAGCTTTCATCTGCTCTTTCCCAGTCAGGTAACCACACTGTGGACACTGTGCCGTGGAGCAGACATCACCCAAAACCTCCTTGATCTGACTGCTAAAATGTATTTTCCTAAGATGTATGGTCAGTTCATTCTGATCATCCGTCTGATACTTGCACAGGTTACAAGGATGCTTGAGGACAACTGGCTCTGAAGGCTCTTCTGAACTGGCAAGACTTTCCATTTCTTTTCCTTCCGTCATCGACTCAGATGATTCAACGACACTAGATGAAGAATGGCTTTTGTCACGGCTAGATTTCTTGCTTTTCTTTTTCTTGTGGTGAACAATCTGCTTGTGAGCTTTAAAGAGCTTACTGCTGTTGAACACCATAGGACAAAGCTTACACTGGTAGACTTTAGGTTCTGGGTGTGAAGCCCTGTGACTCTTCAGCTTTGAGACTTCATCAGTGGTAAACTCACAAAGGTTACAGGTCAAGAGAGGTCGTTGGTGGCGTTTGGTGTGATGGCGCTTCAGATGATGCTTATAAGCAGAAGAATAGTTGCACATCTTGCATTTGTATGGCTTCTGCTTCTCATGAATGGTGAGTACATGCCTTAACATAAGTCTTTTTTCTGGTGTCCTGTAATTTCATGCATGACAGGCCAATGTGCGGAACTTGCGATGCTTCTGTTCATGTCGTTCCATTGAGTCTTTTAAGTCAGTGGCATACTGACACATCGTACACTTGTAATTTCTTGCCTTCTTGGGTGATTTACTTCCATGCTCACCTTCTCCTTCCCCACTCCTCGCCGGTGAATCTTGACCATCTAATAAAGGAACATCTGGTGAAATATCACTGTCAGTATCCATCAGATCTGTGACAACACTGTATTTGTTTTCCAAGCTAGCCACATCGACATCAATGGCTCCTACTAGTCTGATGCTGTTCTTGGGCTTTCTGACATGCGTAAGCTTTCCCAATATTGGTGGGATTGGGGATGAAGCAGGTTCTACTGGGACATCAAGCTGCTGCACGACTTGGCACACATCGGGCAAACTTACAGCCCGACTTTCTTCTGGATCGCTCTTGACTGACATATCAAGTGAACTTTCTACATCTGGACTCTCTGCTCTGTCTGTAAAACTCCTTGAACCCATGCTCAAGTCAAGCACCTCATCATCAGAAGTATCAACAACTGGTTTAACAGTTAGATCAAGGGCTTCTGTCTGCTCTCCAGTAGGTTTCACTAGAGAAAGAGGCTCAGGTGCCACCTCACTAAAGCATGTTACAGGAACAAGAATACTTCTTGGTATCTTTCTAGACTCATTTCTCCTCTCTGATATGCTGTTGTAGTTAGCAGAATGAAGGACCATGTGTGCCTTTAGACCCTTCATGTTTACAAAGGACCGCTGACAGATGTGACAGGTTGCAACAGCTCTAGGTGCCGCTCCTTTGTTGTTTGAGTTGGAAGAATATCCTGGTGGCTTTGGTCTTACCCTTCTGATTTTCTTGGAGATCTGACCATCATGAAGCTGACAGTGCAACTGGTAATCTTTCTCTGAGTAAGTTGCATATCCACACTGCAAGCAAGTGTAGGCCAGATGGTTATGCTCTGCAAGATGGCTCATGAGGAAATTGTAGTGTAGGAATGTTGACTTACAAGTATTACACACATAACGAGTTTGCCCCTCCAACATCTCAGCTCGGTAGAGCATCTCATTGAATGGTGTTTGACTGATTGTTTTAGCTGTTGGTGTCGATGTTGGAGCTACTTTTGGCCTAGGTCCTGCATAGGGGAGCCCCGAGGGTTGACCAGTACTAGCTGGGAATCTAGATGGTGGTACATTTACTCTATCAAAGCCAGGGGGTTTAATGTTGGGCACTGGTTGTGGCGTGGGTGATCTAACCCTTGTTGTTATCTGGCTTGCCATAGGAGGTGGGCAATGTATATGCTGTGGTACTGGTGGTCCAATGCTTGGTGACACCTGAGTCCTTACAGGGCAAACGGCAGTTGGGTGTTGAGCAGAATGTGGTCTAACTTCAGGAGCTGCATGACTCATTTGGTAATTGTGAGCTAAGGGGTGGGCTGGAGTTTGGCCTGCATCAACAAAAGAAGTTCTGGGTTTCTTTTTGAAGTGAACTTCCTTACAGTGGAGTACTGCACTCTCCTGGGAGCTGAAGTATGAATGGCAAAGAAGACATCTGTGTAGCATCTGCTGCAGGACTGGTTCCATTTGGATTGTAATGAATTTGCTGGGTTCTGGTGGTGGAGGTGCTCCAGGTATTTTCAGATCAAGAGCTGGGGGTGTCATTGGCAACTCTGGACTTGACATGGGCATTCTATATTGATCAGTGTGCTCTGCAAGTCCTGGAATGATCTTCTTTGAGCCGAACATAGTACTCGCCCCTGGCTTGGACGCATACATTGGAGCATTATACATGCTAGCATCAGGAAGACCCTTCATCTTGTTTGACTGTTCTACCATACCTTGCCTTGGTGGTAACTGCTGAAGGGCCATGGAACTTTCGAATGCCATTCGCTCATCGTCCATATCTAGTATCCACTCATCACTGAGCCTGAAGTCTGGTTTCCTACTCTTCCTGAGAGTATATTTTCCTTTCATTGCAAGTGGGGTTATTTTGATTGGGGAATGACCAACTCTACCATGTGTCTTCATGTGGCCACACAACTGCACCTTCATCCTGAAGCTTTTGCCACATAGCTCGCAGGTGAATGGGAGATCTGCAGGATCCACTCCAGTGGCTCCAGAAACAGTTTGTCCATTTGTTCCAGGAGTCTTCTGTACAGCAGTGTGAGGGGGTCGAGGTCTGCTCCTGACATTCATCATGCACAACCTCTGTTTCCATCCCTTGTGCAATTTATTCAGATGAAATATGAGCAGAGCCAATCTCTTGAACCTTCTTCCGCAGACATCACACTTGTGGGGATGAGTCTTGTTGATGGTGTCAGGCTCCTTGAGAAAAGCACCTGCTTTGGCAGCTTCCTTCTGCTGGAGCATCAGGCGGTACTGGTACTTGCCGCCATGAGTTTGACTGATGTGAACCCTGAACTGCCTGAAGGAGGAGAAGGAAAAGCCACAGAGCTCACAAGGATACACCTTGGGGCGTGCAAATGTGTGCTTGGCGCTTTCCATGAATGATGCCTCTTTGTCAACGATGTCATCTGATGGGGGTGCTCCACTGATGTCTGGTATTGCTAATGACTCACTAAAGCTTGGCTTCTTCACAACATGCATTTTCAAATGCTGACAAAGCTGCTGGTAGCTGGCGTACTTTGTATTGCAGACACTGCAAGTGAACTGCTGCTTTCCTAAATCTTTTTCCTGTAGTTCTTCCCCATAGTTATTCATGACAGTCATGCTAGCACCAAATTCTGCGTCTCCTTCTGTTTCTACACTGTCAACAGCAGCAATGCCATGAACTGCTCCTGTCAATGAATTTCCAAGGGTAGAATCTTCATTCCTGGATACTGAGCGATAGAGATCTACTCCTGAAATTATTTCTCTGTCCCTAAATCTCTTGCCCATAGCAGAATCACGAAATTGCCTCTTGTCAATGGCACTGCCATTTCCAGAACCAGTAAATTTTCTAGACATCAATTCCTTTGTGTGTGACTTCATGTGGCCACCTAACTGGGACTTCTTCATAACCTTGTCACATATTTTGCAGGGAACATTCTTTTCAGGTGGACGTACTTCATTACTCTGCTTGGCATGAACAGATGTATTCTCCACATTCACAGTCTTATGGCTTGGCTCATGATCAGCATTTCCAACAGATGACTGATCACTATCTTGAAGGCAGAGTTCAGTAGAGGCAGTTTTTTCTTTGGACTCATAGGAATGTGGTACAAACTCAGAGTGGTCTGGCTGGCAGTGCTCATTTTCTGAAGAGAGTGTTGTACAAGAGTCTGATTGGGCACATGATGATTTTTCTTCAGCATGGATTCTTTGATGTTGAGCTAAGTGACGCCGACTCTTGAACGATTTGAAACATTCTGGGCAGTCATAGAAGCGTTGTAAGGTAGTTGGGTTGATTTTCAGAAGCAGGCGAGGCCTACCAGTACTGATCTTTTCACTTTCTGTATGAACTTTCTCTCCATCTTTATTCACATCTTGCTCCATAGGTACATCCTTGACAAGGTCCACTGGCTTTGAGATATCATCAGAGGCAGTTGGTACTGATAAGTCACATGCATTCTCATCACTTTTAACTTCTTTAACGGCTGGTAACTCACGTTCGGATGGAGGTGACATTTCTTTCTTGGGCAATTGTGTGGTATAATTTGTAGGTTCCGTTGGATTTGCAGGAAAATCTGGCTTGTTTGTGTCAGGAGTTTGCTCTGCATTTAAGTCTTGTGGTTTGCATGCTAGACTGGTGTCATGTTTGGGACTTCTACTCATTGTGCTCTTCAAATGCATCTTAAGATGGGTCGCAAGTTTCAGGTTTGATGTAAACTGCTTGGGGCACTCAGTACAAGTGTATATAAGATGCATTGGAGCCACAGGTTCTCGAACAGTATTACCCAGAGAGTCATTTACCACTTGATTTTGAAGAGATTGTTGTTGATCTTCTCCACTAGGCAGTGTACTGATACCAGACCCACTCCTCTGAGTTGCAATCTCTATATGATCCATGACAGTGACTACTTTCCGTCTGTGAATCATAGCGTGAACACTTAGCTTCTGTTTTTTGTCAAAGATCTTGTTGCAAATGTTGCAAGTGAACATCAGCTTATCAGATCCTTTGCGTGACCTTTTACCTGGTTTGCTAGACTCAGAAGAATCTGAAGGTGTGTTGCTTGGAATGTCATTATTTGGTTTGGAAGATTGGGTGAGCCTGTTAATGACTGCGTTCAAAACTGATCCCTTCTTTGGAGAAACATTGTTGGCAAGTCCTGCATCACTCTGGGTTGAGATAGGAGGTGACTGTTCAGTTTCTAATCTTTCAGCATTCTCAAGGCTTTGTGAACAACTGTTTGCACGCTTCTCTCTTTGCAACACATTTTCGATCTTGTCATTGACTTTTTGTTGAAGATTACTGAAGATACCAGAACCTTGACAAGTTTCCATGTTGATCTTGTCAATGACATACAGGTTACCATTGTTTTGTTCATCTTTGCAATCCACTGGATTGTGTTCATCTACCATGTCTTGTTCTTGAGCATCCTGTACTTTATTTCCATTGCCAAACCCAAAGGTATGCTTCATCCACTCTTGTCTGCATTTCTTGTTATAACGCCCAAGCAAATGCTGGTGGAACATGTTGTCACTGTCAAATTCCTTTTTGCAAACTCCACATATTCCTCCCACACCATTTTCTCCAGCTGTACTCTCTAGATCAGGTTCAGTAGGAGGAGTTGCAGTAAAACCTTCTGAAAGTTTGGTGCTCATATTTCTTTCAGGCGTATCCAAATCTTGTTCATCATCAGATTTAGTGTCCATATCTTCACTGGACATGAAGGCATTTCCACGTTGATCTGCAGGTAGTTGTGAGAGGTCAAAGATGTGGATACCATGGGATCTCATGTGACTACAGAGTTGCCTTTCACTCCTGTAAGACATCTTGCAAAGATGACACTTGTAAGGTCGGCCAATGAACCGTTGTCGCTTTGGATCCCATCCACTCTTAAGTTGTCTGCCCAAAAGAGAAATTTCCTTTCCCATTCGCCTTCTCCTAATTGCAGAAAAAGCACGTGTTCTACCACGACAAGATTTATTTGCTCCAACAGAGAATACTATCTTGCGAGCTTTCTGCAGATTATGTGCTGGTTTCAGGCGATCCTTAGGTGGCCTTCCTCTTTTCTTTGCTGACAGAAAATCTGGTACCTTTGGGTCTTCCGATTTCTGCACTTCATCTTTTGAGTTGTCTTGGATATCCCTCCTCTCTCTAGCTGCATTTACATCCACCGGACTCAACTTGACAGAGCACTTCTGTGGCACTATATCTACAGGGGTAAGAGCAGCCTTTTCCTCAGTTTTCACTGTCTTAGGAGTACTTCTGATTTTTCTGCTCAGTCGGAGAGAATTCACTGGTAAATTGTATCCCACCACAACTTTTCCATGTGGACATTGGACAAGAGAATTTTCACCTCGCTTTGGTCTTCCCCTTTTCCTCTTCTTGAAAACTTCACAGAACTTGCAACCATCAACTTTTTCTTCTGTGAATGAATCTGACGCAGGAGGCATGATAGAGTGTACTTTGAAAAGGTGCTTTCTCACCCTGTGCCTCGAGGCAAAGACAAGATGGCAATGGATGCACTGGAAGTATAAATTACGCACCCTGTGCTTCAGAGCACTTTGGTTCTCTGTACTTGAACCATCTGCTTCATCTGGATCCACATTCCCATCTCGCTTGGTTGAATCTGTTTGGTCACTTTGTCTGGTAAATGTTTCACTGGATGATAGTCCTTCAAGAGGTGATGTTTGTTCAGTTGCTTCTTCTTTGATTCTGCTGGGATTTCCAGAGTGGTGAAGAGAATTTGCAAGCTTCCATTTTGAGGAGTGGATACCCTTATGGCCATTCCGAGCTCTCAAGGTAGGGAATGTTTTGAAGCAAATGTCACATTTGAATGGTCCTTTCCTTTTTTCCATGACTGCTTTCTGTTGTATGTCTGTAATTCCAGAAAGACCATTATCAACTGATGAGCCTTCACCATTACTGGTAGCCAGACTCCCAAGTCTTTTCACACCTTTGCTTCTTAGATGAAAATCTTTGGCATGGGTAGACTTATGGGCACTGAGCTTCAATTGAGACTCATATTTCTCCAAGCAAATGTCACATTGGAATTTTCCACCTCGTCCATGAGAACCAGGGCTTTTACTGGTCTTATTCCTCCAGTAAAGCGTTTTCTTCTTTGATTGTTTCCTTTTATGTACCATCATATGGCCTCGCAACTTGAGAGAGGTTCGGAACACTTTGGTGCAAAGAGTGCATGGAAAACCATCTTGTGTCACTCCAGAAATATGTGACAGTGGTGTCTTTCGTTCAGCATCTTGGTGGACTTTTGATATTTTCTTCTTTCTTCCAGATTTATCTTGGATATTTCCAGAGCTCTTACCAGTAGCGAGGCCATTTTCATGAGTACTGGACCGATCTTTTGGCCATCTTCCAGAAAGTAGGTTGATTGGATCATTGATGTGCCAGCGAAGGTGCCCTCTCAATTGATTTCTGTTCTTGAAGGTTCTGTGACATCTTGGGCAAGGAACAACTTCTGACACACTTGAAAAGTTCTTTGCCTTTGCTCCCTTTTTAACATGGTCTTTCTGATTCTTGCTAGGAATTGAGTAGAAACTTACACTGAGTTTTGTTCCCTGAGACAAGGTGTGATCTTGACCAGGAACATCCGGCTCAACACGTTCTGCAAGTCGATGACAAAGACTGTCCAATGTATGTGATGACGCATACCCTAAGAATCCATGTTGCTTTCTGTTGAAAGCAGTCTTAGCATCTTGACCTGGTGGATGCGAATGAGGAAAACTGTTCAGTAGATCCCCCTTACCCATCGCAGAATTCATTCTTGGAGTCATGTCCATCATTCTTGCCTCCATTGCATCGTAGTCATGGTGAGGTGGGGAAGAACCAACGACAGGAGTCTCTGCCAGAAGAGGAGGCTCTGGAGAGTGGCTTCCAGTGCTACATACTTCAAAAGGTGATGTGTTGTAGGAGATCTGGCCTTTTTCATAAGAGTTCATCGGGTCTAGGCCAGGCATTAGGCTAAAGGAATCCATGTATGAAACACTCAATCTCTGTCTTGCTGACAATACATCCCCTCCAGGATCTTTGCTGGATTTACCTCCTTCCTGCACAGGTTGTAATCCTAGGTATTTCATTAGCATTGAACGATTCTGGATGCTTTCACCAGTCTCCACAGTTTCATTAACACTCAGGGAAGGTTTATCTGCTTCCTTCTTTGCATTCATCATAGCACAATCTGACTGGTCTGTGTTAGTATGCTTCTGTGGAGGAGCTACAGCTTCACTCACAGCCACTTCCTTTGGTTTTTGGCAAGATGTGTTGCACTTTTGAACATTATTGTTGACTGTATCTTCAACTTTCTGAGAGCACTTGCTATCATTTTGCATAGTTTCTGATGATGGAAGACTTAGGTTTGAAGAAATAGGCACGGACGGGGTTAACTCCTGCTCGCTGCAATGTCCTTGTGAGGTAACCTCTGGTGTAGGACAGGTTTTGGCACTTTGACTGGAAGATGTGGTGGAAGACAGGTCAGACTTTGGCAGTTCCAATGCATCTAGCGAACTGTCAGACTGGTCTCTTGTGCACTGAATGGTTGGATTGATCTGATTGGTCTGAAATGACAAAAGCAAAAGATTTATTTAGAAAAAAATCAATATACAAGTATTTATTGCTTTCATATAGCAAACAAATATGGAGCAAGGTACTTGGTAGTACTGTCTATATCAAATATCATGGTAGTACTATCTGTATCAATTATCATAGTAGTACCATGGCAGTTCTGTACCATGGTGTTTTTTGTACGGGAATAACACCAACTTATATCATGGTGGTAGTGGCGTACGTATTTTCAGCATCGGAAGAATATCAATCTGTACGGATCAGTGTACATTTGGTTTATGTTCTTGTCTTTTTTTTAATCAGCAAAATCATTACAAAAGCCAACTTCCCAATTCCTTTATAATTCTGCTCATTAACTACATTTACTTGCTCAGATTCTATCTGTTGACACTATAAAGATAATGTTTATGTCGAGTAAGATGCGTCTATACCAGTACTTGTATTTACAATACCTAATTATCATCTGGCTTTTTAACTTTTTTCTTTGGTACCTCACCGATTCAATTCAGCCAAAATGTACTTACATCAGATGATTCATTGTTTGATGGGGCAGCAGTGACTCTGGTGGTAATCTCTTCTGAAGAGGCTTGGTTCATGCCTTCAAGAGTTGTTACACTCTCTTCCGATGGCTTGGTAGGAAGTCCTACTTCGGCTTTGGTCTGATCCTTGAGACTCTGTTGGTTGTCAGTTGATTGACAGCCATTCTGGTCCCTCAGATCCTGAGAAGAATTCTCACTCCCTTCTTTTGTGTGACCTAGAGGATGGAGCATTGCATTGGTTCCTTCTTCCTCAGTGGAATCTCTCTCCTGGCCTGGTTGCTGACAATCCCTAACTATTTTGGGGATATCCATGGCTGCCCCACAACGCTCCACGCCAAGTCCACTGTCGGCTTTCTCCTTGGTGCATGTTTCCT
The DNA here is from genome assembly GCA_003118195.1 of Hemicentrotus pulcherrimus. Taxonomy (NCBI): domain Eukaryota; kingdom Metazoa; phylum Echinodermata; class Echinoidea; order Camarodonta; family Strongylocentrotidae; genus Hemicentrotus; species Hemicentrotus pulcherrimus. The sequence goes on along the minus strand of BEXV01000595.1, from coordinate 94,730 downwards.
CTGAGGATGATGTGGTGTCCTCAGGAAAGGTCTTGGCTCCATCAGCAGGCAGTCCACAGCTGGCTTTGTCCTACAACAGAATGTCTTTGGATTCCTCTGTCAGACCATCCTTCACAGCTTCTTGGCTTTTGCTATCCTCTATGATCTCCTGCACAGGGTCTTTGTCCTCTATGATCTCCTGCGCAGGATCTTCGTCCTCTCTGTCCTTGATGCATGTTTCCTCAGAGGATGATGTGGTGCCCTCAGGAACGGTTCCATCAACAGGCAGTTCAGGTTTCCCTTCTGCAGTTCTTTCCGCGCAGCCTACACTAGTTTCACTGCTGCCATCCATGCTCGTGAGACTATACCCCTATCTGCACATAGCTAGCTCCTTGGTTTAGAAAAGCCACCTGTTTAACGTAGAATAAAGTTTCATGTTAGATTAATGGTTCAAAAAACATAAAAAGGCATCTTTAAGAGTTCACAAAGATGAACAGAGTATGTTGAGTTTATTTTGCAAGAAAATCATATTGTTGACCATCAGTTTCTTTGCTCATGCATCTGGCCTCAACAATTTTTCTACCTTTTTGGGGGACCTAATGTGATTCATCAAATCTTTCATTGGCAACATTAAAAGTTTTAAATTCATATGATTTCCTACTGAATTGTCAAATTGTGTACATACACGATGTAGGTTTTTTTTTTCCACATCCAATTCAACTTTGATGTCCCTTTCATATACCAATCCATTCCATCCAAAATTCATTTCAGTCATAGCATATAAGCTATGATTTCAATCCCATTTCAGTTCTTATCTGTATTATTATCACTTAAAACCTTTTCATGTTCATTTTGCTATCAATTTATCTTATCAAATACATACATGTACCTGTAAGCTACATTGTACCTATAACACCAGTGTCAATGATAACTGTTAATTTGGAGTATCAATCAATCAATCATTCATCATATTGTGCACAGAACATGTAATTGAACTGGTCATCATTTGAATAAAATGCATAGCAGAAGATATGTGCTCTAATGCTTTTTGTACAGACAACAGGAAACTTTGCAATTCATTTCACAGTCTAATAATTCCTGCCCTATTATATGATAATGCATTGTTAGGATGGTATAATGTATGTAGGCTAATGAGTGTACAATGTACATATAGGTACTGGTATGCATAATGGATATTCAATCGAGATAAAAAGCAGGAAGATTCAACCCATCTGGCATGAATATAAAATCAGTTCCTTTACAAACACTAAATTAATAAATCAGACTTTTCTTATTTCCTTCTTATAATAATCTTTTCCATTAACATGTATGGAAATATACAGCTAGCAATCAATGATTTTGACAGAACTTCTGTTTGTTGAAATGAACAGTCCCATATACATGTAACCCAGGGGTCTCAGTCATGTAGAAATACTGTAAGCATGCGTGACCACAGGTTTTCCAGTCTTCCCTAAAAGTGGATTACTTCTGAAGCCAAAATACACCCTACATGAGGATTTTGCGTGTTTCCCCCCAAAATTCACACCCTAAAATAAAGAGCTATTTCAAAAAAAGTGTACTCCTAAGCAAGTATTGAAAATTTGTAACCCTTTGAGTATGCTGATGACATCATCGTAAACTCGATCGTAAACGAGTATGGCAGATGATGGTACGCAAAGTATGGGGGCTTCTTTATGTGTTTTTACATTAGCAAGCTGATGTAATGGAAAGACAACCGGCTTCCCGACCAGCTTTCAATTTAGAGTTTGGACCTAGAAATATACCCTGAAACGTGTACAACAGGATTTTAAAAACAGTACACTTTTTCTTGAAAATTGATGTTTTTTTACCCTTTAACGCGGCACAGCGCAGACCGTGTCCAATTTAAAAAACACCCCTTTATACACATTTTTTTGGTCACGCATGCTTACAGTATTTATATTTGACTGAGACCCCTGCGTAATTTGTAAGCAACGTGGGGGCTACAGTACCTGTGTCACTACAATTTCCTGTACTGTACAGTGTACATGTATACTGTACAGGAATGAAATGTCCCTGCATTACTTGTAAAATACAAGGACTGCAAGAACAATGCATAGCATATTGGGTAATGGTGTATGGAGAAAGTAAAGCTCAAATTACTTATTTTCTCAGGAAAACCATTAACATTAAAAGAAGAAAAGCTTAGATGATATTAGACAATCTTTAAATTTCTTTTTTCCCCTAGGGCCCCCCCCCCCCCCCACACTGCAAGAAAGGGGAGGGGGAGGGAGAGAAAGGAAGACCCCTTTTATTGTTTGTTGGGCCGGTGTGGCAAAAATATGCAGCTTGTTGTCACATGTTGCTTAACCAGAAATAGTGTACCGGTATGTAGTGAGCAATTTATATCAATGTAAAGAAGTTGATTGCATGTTTAAATTCAACTACCGGTACATAGTGGGTTGGTAAATTTGAACTATGGCATGTAAATAAAGATCCATCCATATCCCTCCCTCCCTTGGTCTGTCCTGCTACTTACATCTGTTCACTGTGCAATGGTTTGCAGTGAAGCATGAACCACCTTGGCTTGAAGATATGGCTTGATTACTCCATCACAGGGCACTTCATCTCGTATCTGATATGGAGAAGGATAACAAAATTAAAAAAGGCATGAGAGACATTTGCACTATATTTATGTTTAGTTGCACATTTTCCAAAGAAAATATGAATGACTGAAATTGAACATATATTCAACAACATTTTACAACATACATTTACTAGTTTTTTTAAAGCTCAAGTCAGCATGTCACAAAACTAGCTTTTATAGGTCATAAGTAAAAGTTTGCTAACATCCCACTGAAACATGTATGTGTGTAATCAACACACATTTCAAAGAGATAATGGTGAACTTTGTGAAACAATGCCATGTTGTTTATAATGTACATTGTATGTACAGGATCGGTAGAGTGACATGATGCATTTATATGTAATACAGTCAAGGATGTCCCTAGGGTATACTTTTATATACAGTTTATCCTTAGACAATTTTTCTTAAATTCAATAACAATCATACCATAGGATGTTAAAAGCTTGCTCTTTTCCCCTTTTAAACTAAAATTAATATGATGTGTGATAAAAAATGAGTCTAAAAAGAAGCAAACTAATATTTTGACATTTCTGCCAATTTTCTGCAGACCATCAAACATCAATACTCAGAATGCCATGACGGAATGAACATTACATGCCCCACTAATTCTGCACTCATCTATTTGACCAACAGACAGAAAAGAATGATCAATGGCACTGGCAGTAAATTGATCCTTGATGCAAAGAGATCTGGAAACAATTATGAATCATCTCTTTCCTATAGTTTCACACCCAAAAGATAGCTACATGCACACAAAACGGCACACATATATACATGTACTGTACTGTAAATATTAGCAGTATTACATGTATGTACGCCTTACATTATAGGCCTAAATGTACATTAGTGTAAATTGACATTATACATATTAACATAGTTTGTTACATTTAATGCAAAAAACACTTTATACTGCATTGTATAGCGCAACAAATACAATGTAAATGTAGCTTTAATAATATGTATGGGGGGGGGGGTATTATAAGTTTGATGAATGACACTTACTTAGGTACAATTGTCTGAAAATCAAGACTATTACTTTACGGCTCCAAAGCCCTAAAGTCGATTTGACAACTAATAATCGTTATTTTCCCACTTGAAGACATTTTTAAGCCCCACCTTTTTTAGGGAAGTTTTAAATTAGTACTACCGGTATCTTTCAAATGCAGTTGGAATTTAACTTTTTCATTTTTTTTGGCCTGCAAATGGGACAAAGTACCTTTTACTCTCTATTTTGGTGTTATAACATTTCGACTTTAAATAGTGTTTATATCTTATCTTGTTACTCAGTAACGCATGCTACTCTTTAATTTTTCGTAAAAACAAAAACAAATATTAATACTATCTAAATATCATGATTTTAATTTTTAATGTGTTTCTACATGTACATGCACTAGATTTTTTTCTTTTTTCTTCTTCTTTGACTCTGTAAGAAGACCTGTATGCATGTAGAAAACAAGCAAAGTTGAAGGGGAAAAACAAAAGAGGGAAGATTGATGGCAGAGACATGGTATTTTGAGGCAACGACAGACAGATTAGAAAGCCCCGATCTGCACCAGTGACATGCAAGCCACTCCATGAAATCTGAACCCGGTGACCTTTACTCAGATTATCAAGTCGGCATGTGACTAAAAATGCATTGTATGCATATCAGAAAGCTACGTTATGGGCGGGTCCAGGGTTCCTTGAGAGAGGGGAAACAGGAGAGATTTGATACCAAACGTTTATGCATCGATCCTCCTGTATTGTCTCCCATAAGCCAAACAATGCAATTGTTTTTGCTCTACATTTGTAGCTGTGCATGAATGCAGAGTCAAGTAGTGGATTTTCTACATTGGACTGCCTAATGGTGTGTATAGAACAACAATGTGGAGCTTGCATATTAAAATTTCTGGACAACAAATAAGCTACATAATATAAATGTGAGCCCCCCATGAGTTTGTACACATTTACATGTACATACAGGACTAGGGCACATGTATAATTACTGATGATTGAGAGACAGAACTTTGTGTTCTTTAATAATTGAAATAGAAAAAAGGCTTTTTTTATAATTGGACAAAATATCTATTAATTACATTTTTTACAGTCTTTCAGAAAAAAATCTATACAGAAATTGAAACAAACAGTCTTCACTATTTTCAAAGCTTGTGTTTATCATAACTCTTTTCTAAATTCTTCTTTTAAAAGATTTTCCAATGAATTTTTTTTAAAAACAAGTGGTTCTTACTTTACCTTAGATTTTTCTTGTCTAAAAACTATCTCTTGAGGCATGACCTTTTTTTCCTTATCTCAGATAGAACATATCAGAAAATTGTACTTATACTTGATTTAATTTCTTCAACTGTACGTAATAAAGTAGCAGGCTTCTGGTTTTACATTTATTGCTGTCATTCATTCATTCATCTATTCATTTATCTGTTCATTAATTAAATATTGCATTCATCATTCATTCATTCATTCACACTGCATGATCATTCATTCATTCATCCATTCATTTATCTGTTCATTCATTCAATTATTGCATTCATTATTCATTCATTCACTGCACTTATTCATTCACTCATTACATTGCATTTGTTAATTCATTATGATATATTCATTCATTTTTAATAGTCAGTTAATTATTGCCATCACTGATTCATTCACTTGTTCATTCATGCATTCATTCATTTGTTCAGTTATCAAACTATTGCATTCATCATTCATTCATTCAATGCATCCATTCATTCACTCATTAACTTACCTGTATTCATTCATTCATTCATAACATTGCGTATTTTTCTTTTTTCTTATTAGGTAATAATACAACCAGTTCCCTTTGTTAGTTACGGTATGGGTTCACTCTACGAAAGCGAATGCCTAATAGAACCTGAAATGCACATATGTACATGTGTTTGTGTACATGTAAATTCAAACATTTAAAAAGTGTCAAGTGGAAGGAAAATCCTATACCGGTACATGTACCAATACATCTAAAAGCCCTAGCTACTGCCAGAAAAGGAAACTTTTGTTTCCATCTTTTCCTTTTTTTCTTCAGAATGCAACAAGAACTGTCTGCAAAAAAGGAAACATCCACACAACTTGTCACTTGAATTAACATCGTATTTCCTGCAGTTTGTGTGCAATAAGGGAAAGTTCACTTCCCCGATACTCACACATACATGTACATGCAACATTGTGCAGTGTGCGCCTGTATGGAGAAAGCTATCTAAAAGCAAGCAATTGGATGTCTGTGTTATACCATCAAGCCAGAGACAGAGAAGGCAGGACAGCAGTAATAGAGCTTAATGTCCCCTCTACGGGTAATAACACAGTTTAGGGGAACTCTGCCACAGGAAACCAGCAATTTAGATGGAGCAATAACAAGCCTAGGATTTGCAGAACTCAGAAATGTCTGCCGCATGACAAAAAAGCAACCCCACAAGCCTGAATGACTGCTTAATGTTTCACAAATAGCCTATAAAAGTTTTCTAGAATTACAGAAAGTCCCCCACTCAGGTGGGTTTTTTAAATCTTTGTAAAGTTATGGTTATGTACAATGTACATGTACCAAATTTTCACAAGCAATTGGCATTTACAGAGTCTGACATACATGTACATGTAGCTTATATCTAAATAAAAGCACTGAGATTATCTAGTCTGAAATAATAAAACAGCTTAACATGTGTCGCATATTTTTTTTTAAAGGAAGATTTATCAGATTTTAGAAAAAGTCTAAACCTTGGAATCATATAAAGCATTGTTTTAAAACATTTTGGTCTTTTGTGGATAACAATGAACGGTTCTTAAGATCATTTTAGAAAACAACTGTATTGTTTATGCCTTGAGTAGAATACATGTACTGTACATCTAGTAAAAGTGCATTCCGGCATAGTGTACATTGTACACAAATACGTTTTATCATTAATCACAGATAGCGGTATGTACAGTGTACACAGTCACAATGTTATCTACAACACAAAAGTGAGTGCACATCAACAGTACATACACAAGTATCAATCTCAACTTGATTTACTTGATCAATGAATATTGATCAGCAAGTTCCAGTGAAAAAGTATGTCTTTAATTTACATGCAGTAAATAAGGAATTCTACTCTATTAAAATTCTTTGTTTTTCTGAGCCTATTTTTTAATTCGCACTTGGGTACATTCCAAATGTCATTTAATTGGATGATTACTTCCCCTTAGTGTCTATTTCCATTGTTTTTCTCAATCAAAACACTTTGCATTGAAAATGTCAAAAAAATGTTCACAGTAAATTTTGAAAGACCCACGCCTTAATCTCCCATTGTAAAAAGATAAAATGGGAAAATTCCTAGCAACATAATAATTGTTTAATAATTGTTTAAGAGTTGTAAAATAGAAATCTTTCAAAATGTGCCAAATCTTTTGTAGAAAAGATAATACATTTACTAAATTGCTGCTTTTTAAAGAACATAACATTTAATTTCTGGGTACCGGTAATATTTTCTTGATTTCATTGCTGTTTTGCTGAACCTATTCTGACTAATTTAAACTCTGTTTTGCTTTTGCCTGGAGCATGTAAATTGTAGATAGGCCTTTACATGTTGTACACATACATACAGTACCTTCAAAACCATCTCATATATTATAGCCAAGTACATGTACATTCTTCCCTTAAAGATGAAGTTGAGTTCTGGTCATGCGATTGCATTGTCAAAGAAACGGTGTGGAATCGACCAGAAAAGGTTGTAATCTAGCATATAAGAATTTGTGTGTATTGCAAGGTTCTGGAATCATCAAAATGATAAGAAATCTGGTAAAGTTACAAACACTGTACATAGAAAGATGTATATATGGGACTACACGAACACGTGGCGAAAAAAACCTCCTCCCCAAATTTTACGATAAACATGAGATATTTAGAATATGCAGGCATTTGAAGAGCCATGCTTTTCACGGAACATGTCTTATCTGATGTTCTTCCACACTTGCATAAAAACAAATGATAAAGTTCACGAATTATTTTTCACCTCTTCCCGGAATTCAACCTTCTCTTTAATAAACCTTACAATTTTTTAAATTATCATTTCATTTAATTGTTATCTACAGTGTAAAGGCCGTATGACGCAAACATATGATAAGTGTGTACTTTATGAAATGTACATTATTACCAAGAACACCAAAATTAAGTTAACCTTCATGAAATCATTACTTTAACACTTGTATTGGCATGAAAATGGTAAACTTCAAATCTTTGCATTTTTCTTTCTATTTGTTTTAGCAATGCTGTGAGTCATTTTCTATCAATAGGTATAGCAATTGGTGGTATCTCACTGTTTAAATGTCACGGTTGGAAAGGGTATCCTACTGTAAGGAGATGAGAAAGACAGATGAGAGGAAGGGGAGGGTGCAGACTGCAGAGAGAAAGAGAGAGAAAGAGAAAGGGAAAGAGAGATAGAGAGAGGGGGAAGAGAAAGAGGGGGGAAGAGAGAGAGAGAAAAGGAAAGGAAAGGAAAAGAGAGAGATACAAGGAGAGACAGAAAGACAGAAAGATATATATATATATATATATATATTTAAAGCCCAAGTCCACTCCAAAAATAACTTGCTTTCAATAGAACTAGAAAAATCAGACATACCAATCAACAAAAGTTTGAGCAAAATCGGATAACTAATAAGAAAGTTATGAATTTTTAATGACATGAAAAACTTTGGAAATCACTTCACAAATTGGCAACTCACTCATGAGTATGTGACGTATGGTCCTCACTATCCACTACAATTATTTTCTGTATATTAATGATATAATTTTCCTATTTTCACCCTAAGAATCCTATTTCTTCACATCAGCATCCACGTTAGATTGTTAGTAATATGTGTTTGTGTAGATGCAAAATAAAAAGTAATTTTTGTCCAGTTAAATCATGAAAAAAATTAATTTTGATAAACTATTTACCGTATATAAAAATCAATAATTATGGAATACAATATTCAGAAAATAGTATCAATTCTTCAAAATTCATAAAAGCTTTGGGGAAATGTCATGCATGCAATATGATACAAATCATAAAACCAGAGCAAAGGCATGGGGAAATCAAGTTTTGGGGGATAAAAAGGGAAATTTATGGGATTAAACTATGTAAAGCAATTGATAAGTTGTGAGGACATGATGTCACAAACTGATAACCATCTTGGCAATTTGTGTTGTAATTCTCATTGTTCCATAGTTTTACATACTTTTTCAAAAATTCATTAATTTCTTATTAGTTATCCGATTTTGCTCAAACTTTTTTTGACTGGTTTGTCTGATTTTTCTGCTTTTATTGAAAGCAACTTATTTTTCGAGTGGACTTTTAAAGGAGAGTGCATGAACAGTATAGCAAATTGGGCTCATAATTGCCTACCCGGTACACCTTTTAAAGTACACTGTAAATTAGATTACTAAATCTTATTGTATGGACCACAGAATCTAAAACAAAGTTTTGAAATGAATTGAATCAAACTTGTTGGTAGGTATTTTTTTAGTGGCAGTCGTTCTTTTTATGCTCTGGTACACTGTAGGCACTGTAGGTCAAAATGTAGGCCACACCTGTAAATGTACAGTGTATTTATTGATTTAATTTAGCATGTAAAACATTGTTCCTGTTCATTACCTGCACAAGTTTCAAAAGCACTATTGATGTCCACATTCATGTACCACTTTATTCTATTTGTTTCTGAGGCAACATCGCCGTAAAGCCCACAGCATGATGCATGCAAAATGTAATTCCCTGGGTAGCCCAGCCCAGGAGGAATGAGAGGAGCAGAGAGGAGCAGGAGCGGGTGTATCTAGAGGGGCAGGAATGACCTCACCCATCCAGGGAGGCGAGGCAGAGAGAGAGAGAGAGCTCAGCTCATCCTACCGCTCTCCCAGAGACAATCAACCAATGAGATTGCACAGATCACAAGCACACTGGTTGATGCAGCGCCAAGCCAAGCTGAGGTCAAAAGATCACTCAATGCCTCACTTTTTTTTCTCTCTCCCTCTCTGGCTCTCTTCTCTTTTTCGGTGGAAGGCATGGAGGAAACAAAACTGCAATGAAATGAGTTAGGGCTTTCTCCTCGCTCCAAAATTGTCTACTACTCTTATAATAATACTGCGCATGAAAGTGATGCATCAAGCTCGAGGCTTCTATTCTTCAACACTTGTTGAAGCAGAAAAGGGGTTTTTGTAGTATTTGCACAATTCTTTTTACCTCCGGGTGTGTACTGGAAGGAAAACAAAAATAGAATTTCAAGCAGGAAAGAACTGATTGTACTTAAAAAGATAACTTGGAGTCTTGGAACCTGCGCAACTACATGTACACAGTACAGAAATTCCCCTTACAATGTATATGTACATGTACAATGACAACAACCTTCATTTTGTAATTCTGCATTGCAGCTGTACAGGATATCCTTGATAACATTCATAGCTCCTTGATGTCACAATTCATTGAAAACTTTAAGTAGAAAACACAAAATTTCTTCATCATATAAGGATGTCAAAACTCATTAGGGTAGTTCAATGAAGAGTGTATTTTTAAAATTTTCCTATTATGCCAGTGGAAGACACTTGGATTCTAGGAGTGATATTTTAATTGTTAATTTTTCTTATATTACCGGTATGACCCTAAATGACCATTCTTTTAACCTGTAAATCAAATAACACATTTTTAGGGTAAAATGTGGTAAATAAACACCGGATTTGTAAATTAATAAAACCACACACACTAACAAAAACTACCTCAGAATGGAATCTATGAAGATAAAAAAGCGAATCTACATGTACAGTTAAATAGCAAATACATTTCAAAAATCAGATTGATGTGATTGATTGATTGATTGAAACTGAAAAAAATGAGTTTTATTGAATCTCATTCTCATAAACACACTGGGTCTGTACCTAAATAAATATTGAATTGGACTATAGGTTTCAGGTATAACCAAATGAATACACAGCTGCCTCCAAAATGATGTTATTCAAAGGACAACCATATCGCCTGAAGACATAAATGATGTTAGGAAATAATAATTATTTTTATATATTGAAATGGTACCGATTTGGACGGTGCAGTGGCGTGATATCAGCTCTCTGAGAAGAATGCATACAACAAAAAAGCTACAGAACCACTCAACCATGGACTGTGTGCTTTCTGACTGAGCAAAAAGACTCCTTAGAAAATGCATAAATGCATCAAGGCAGTTAAATCTGGAGAAAAATAACTTGTCCTCTACCAAAAGTGAGACTTCTTTCCAAGTAATTCTCCTTCTTTTCAATTTTTCAATGTTTCTGTTTCTTTCTTCTGTTGTATTTTTGGAGCTGTTTTTTTTTCTTCATCAGTGTATAATTTTTCTACTGGTAATATCTATGATGTAATGAGAGATGCTGATTGGATCAAATCTTAAAAGCATCTGTCATCAATTTCGGTCTGATCAAAAGAGACATTTTATTTTGTTTTTAATTTTGTTCTTATTTTTTTGGAAACAGTTTTCATATATAGAGAAACATGGCCACAATTCTGTGTAAATTTCTGTTTTCTGACAACTTTTCATTCAGTCATCACTACATTTCTTACACTTTAGATTTATTTAGCATTTTCAGTTCTTCACAAAAAGAAAATAAGTGAAACTGTACATTCAAACAAAGAACAAAATTTCCCTTACACTTTCTATTCAGGATATTACTAATAAAACACCCAATCTGTATATGACCAATTCGACGAGGGAGAGTACATGCTGAATACTTCTAGTGTAACACAACATCCTGAAATGAACATACCATAAACATAAAGCCAGAAACATTCACACACACATAAGAAATGTTCTTTAAGATCTTGGCAAATTTCATCAGTGATTTATATTTGGACAAGTATCATGCTTCATATGAAATGCGGGAATCACAACTGATGCAACAATTTTTTGGTCAATTTGCCGCAGTTTCTTGCCATGAAAACTGCTCTCATTTGGAAATTGCGAAAGTTTTATGTCACAGAAGTTTCTGGTTTCGCAATGACTTTCGCTGAAAGGCCTACACTCACCACAAATTATGTTCTCTCACATAAGTGCAAAACGAAACAATTTCACTTTTGCCTTACAAAGGCACAACCATGAACCCTGAATTCTGGGGTCCAGAGATAATGTGATTTTAAGACATTTCTCTACAAAACAAACGCTTTGAAAGAATGTTCAGACCATTAAAAAAAATGACGTTCTGTACTGTGCTGTTGATGGTCCCTAAGAATTTTGTATTGCATGTGAATGTACTGTACCAGTATGTGTAGTTACAGTGTAGCAAATAAAAAATAACCCCAAATATCCATGGACCTGATTAACATGTAAACACAGTTGCTTTATTAAAAACTCTTCTTTCCCTTTTGAATAGCATTCTCCCACTTGTACATGTACATCATGAAATGCACCAATGATGCATACATGAATAATTAAGGCACAAGTTTCTTGAGAATCAAGTAATGTGCCATGCTCAGGTGATATAAAACTATACAGGTGTACATAACCTTTGTTTTTGTGTGTGCATACAGGTGTATTTACAATCTAAATTTCTTTATTCTTAAAATGCATTTACTGTATTCATTTCCAACGTAGAAGTACTATAGAAAAGGTCATTTATACAGTTATAAGTTGCCATTTTCACCCCTCAATTGTGTTATTTTCCATATAACCACTGTCCTCCATAAACATATAACAAAAAACACAAACAATGCAAAGCGCCGCAAAACGTTTTAGTGCCATTTCAAATTGAGGGTACATCTTTGGTACTTTTCATAAACTTATCAGGTAAATTTGATAAAGTGCCTCAATAGGTATTCAATCAGTGATTACAAGCCTTCAACTGGTAGAAAAAGTGATTTTTGTTTTGTTTTGAAGAATCACCTTGCCAGCACTACAACACTTACAGTAGTAGTGGTGACATGAGTTTCATGAAATGTATGTATCTGTATAATCGTACACATACATGTATGCCTGCAAGTACATGAAATTATCTAGAGGAATCGAAAGACAGGAAGTGCCTTATAAAAGCTATGAATTCATGACATGTGTGTTGGTTATTTGACAGATTTGAATGCCCTACCCATGTACAGTATAATATTTTGAAGTTTTGAATAAGGCTGCACGTTTTTTCCCTTGCAATTCTTGTATCAGAAGAATAGTACACGTAACTATCCATAACCTTTATAAATCAATAGACAAATAATAGATTAATTGATCATCAACTTCAATTCAAATTTTAAATTTTTGTCATTTTCACTTTACACACTGTTTTCCTTTACAGTTTACACAATAATAAAACAAAAAATAAGGAGAAATGTACATAGAAGTCTTGGCTTATTTATATGCCAGATAAAAATGTGAATGTCTACAAGTGTCTAATCAAGTTCGAACTTAAAACAATTTCACATTTCATTAATGAATTATTGAACATTTTGTAGAGCGGAGTGTTGACTTTTTTTCTTGATTTTCAGCATATTTTTAGTCTGTTTGTATAGACATTCCATGATCAGTAGAGTTTCTTCTTTCTTCTTTCTACTTTCTGTTTTAATTTATGTTGAATATGTTGAATATTAATTCAAATTAGTTGTATGCGCCTTGAGCATCTCTAGAGATGGATATGTTGCGCTTTATAAATATTGTTATTATTATTATTATTATTACCAAAAATATATTCAAATCATTCCTAATATACACATCTACGTCTACCTAAACAAANAATAACTGTAGAAGGATAAATGAAGATACATATTCTATACTTTTAAGATGGAATCTAGATGAATATATATCTTTTCATTTTTTTTAACATCTATTTTGCTATTGTTGCTATCAAATATTTCTTACAAAAAAGTGTTATATACCGGTACTAAATCAAAGTTTTCACATTTTCTAGGGCTCTAGACCAAAGAAGGAGAGATTAGAGGAAAAAAAATACAAATTGTAAAAATATATATGAATAAAACACAAATTTGCAATGCATGTGGAGAAGGCAAGTTTTGTTACATGACAAACAAAGTCAATCATATTAATACCGGTATTATGTAACCAACTGAAAAATGAGTCCAACTGATTTAAAAATATATGTAACAAAATTAGTGGGTATTTATTGTTAAGAATAAAATTACTAAACATTAAAACCAATCAATAACTTATTTGTATGCCAATATTTTCAGACAATTAAAAACAAATTAAAGACATACTGAAATTCACCAGCAAAGCAATCAAGAAAGCAGTTACATTTCATTAGCCCCTTAAAAGTAAAAGAGGACTAGTATAATTCCTCATACTTACAGTATACCAGGCAAAATTACATTGGTCTTATGGCATTCGATGGCATTCGATCACCTCAAATACCTACACACTGTAACCCAATGATCATCATCCTCTACACAACTCACATAAACCATATGACCCCAAAATTATGGCACCCCTGCAAACTCCTAAACCCCGAGCCTCATGGCGTCATTGCCTGATGACACACACACATAAACCGCATACGCACAACACACACACAACACACACACAAGCAAGGTTCTACAAGTTTCGCAGACGACACCACACCACGCAAAGTTTTTCTCAAAAGTTCCTACATGTTATCTCATTGAGCTTAGACACACTCGCTCGATAATGCGTGGAGCAGGCATCTAAAAGTCACACACAGCATCCGAGCAAGTGCATACACAGTGTGCTGATCATGATGCACAAGCACACACACACATTGCAACTAACTGCAAGTGTCCCGAGGCCAAAGAGTAGGCCGCCTAAGATCCGATTCCGTATCAATTTAACCCACTCTGCCTCGCTAAAAATTGCGAGCGACAATCTAATAATTGACGAAAGACATATGCTGTCTTTGAAACAGTATACTTGTTTTACAGCTCTCAAACCAGTTTCATTTTAATGGCAAACATATACAATTCATCGAACAAAAACAGTAAGATTCTGAAAGATCAAACAACCAAAAGTTGGATCCGCCAATTATTAACCCAAGGTCACGGTTCAAAAAACACAATCAGCAATTACTACCATGCATCGCCTCCATCATCACCATCACATATAAAGTACAATTCTCTGGACATATATTACAAACGGTATACAAGCAAATTATCAGTAAACGTATACGTACAAAAGCAAAGTCCTCTATAATCTCAGCGGAAATGCGAGAAGTGGCCGATAATAGCAGAGTCAGTTACAGGACAAGCCCTGCCGTCACGCCATGCAGCAAACTAAATCGAGGTTTAAATTGCCTATTCAGCACACTGCAACCCTGCACATATACTGCGAGTACAATGAATAGGGAGCCGCCGCGCCGCACTTAGCTTACACAGAACCGAGTTTATTATCGCACGATGTAGAAAAAAAGACCCTCCTCTCTGAAATCGCCGAAGTGCGTCGCATATAGAGAATCAGAGTTATCTCTTTACACGGAACATAAAAATCCACCTAATGCTCTTTTAAAATAAACATTCTGAACAGACGTTACATACCTGACTTGAAAATGGTCAAAATGAATTCGTGTGAGTAAAAAGAGAAGTTAGGCGTAGTTGGGAGCTATGCTCAATGGCGGATCAGCAGCGGCCCCAAGCACGGACGAGACAGGAAATGCGTGCAGTGTAAAGCAATTTACGCTCTTTCCACTGTCTCTCCCGTGCATGCAGAGCAGGCTCGCAAATGAAAAAAAGTTTGGGAACTGAGTGGCAGTGTGGGTAGAAAGTATTAGATTGGATTTTCGGTGGGGTTCGTATGGCGGCCAGGCACATCTGGAAACTCGTGCTCTGCCGCCGGGGAGTCAAAACTTAAAGGTCCTCATCCGCCCACGTGGGGATTCATGATAATCAATTAACAATTATAATTGATATCGTATATAACGACATTAATGTTATTATAATTTAATGTTAATTTTAAATCAACTATGTGTATTCGTAACCATCAGTGACTCTCACTAGCGCGAGTGGCATTTCAAACTGTTGGAGTATCCACAGCCCATACTGAATCTTAATTTGTTTATTTATTTTATTAATTTTGTGTTTGTCTATTTGTTTGTAGATTTCAGACATAACAAGGAATAGTTTGTATCAAAAGTTGTCTATATGCAAACATATTTCCTATCTTGGAATATATTGTAGGATGTTATTATTTACTCTGTATCTGAAACATTGTCGTATTTTCTTACAGATCAACAACATAATGTACTGATAATTTAATACAATTCTACTGATCATTTTGATGTTTTGTAGAACCCTCTAAACTTCCTATATTTTGCAACACCAGCCTCCAACTTTGAATCATCGCATTTTATAAATAAAAATGTCGTTTTCTTACTGACGACATACTTACAAAGTATCCCAATCGTTTAATAGTGAAAAATGAGAAAATAATCTAATTTGCCGTTCAGTAATATGGGTTGGGCTCTAAGAGATCTTCCCACGGTGAGAATAGGTTAGGTTATAATGTTTAATGACCGTGAGGCGGAGTGATAATGATTAAGGAGATAACTTTTCCGCATTCTTGGTCATGACAGCTTTCATCGTTTTGCTACATGTATTTTAAAAAATTGTCATTTAACCGTAATGTGCGTGTATGTGTGTTTGTGTTTAGCTCACGGTTTGCATGTGTATATGTTATGAAAATGTTTTGAATTCATGTCAAGGAAAAACAACTGTATTTTATTTCCAAGATTGATTTGTATTGTTTGGATTCAATAAAAAAAAATTTTTTTAAAAAATGAGTGTGTAGATGTTGGCCTAATATGAAAATGTAGGCCTAAAATGAATGTGTTGTATACCAGTAGCAGATTTTATTGTCTTTCCATTAATCACCGATTTCTACTCGAATCCGATTTTCGTTGAGCAATAATAACACGTCAGAAAGAAGAGGAAAATGCAATCTATAGTTAGGAATGTCTTTCTTGCTGATTGTAAGTGAGTATAAAGGTACCTGTCGTCATAAATATTTATAGTAGTGAAAGAATCTTGAAAAAGAAAAGAATATAAAACAGGGAATAGTGAACTCCCTCATTATATTACAATGATGAATATTGTTTATTGCCATATTTTCTATAAACCTTTATACTTTTCTAAGTATTAATCTTATGTCCTGTCCTCATCGAATGGGCATGCAGTACAAATGAAATCTACTAAAGCGTTTACGTTCATGTACATGACAGTATTTGAAATCTATGAGATAGTGGAAAAATAGGCAACGTTATGAAACATTCAAAAATAGTTTTTATATTGCAGAATATGTTTAATATTTTGAGTGGCATTATCTCAGGTTCTTTATTTGCACTAAGATCATTGCCTATAAAAGTTTGCAGTTGTCATTACTATTACCATCATTGGTTACATAGTTTTGAAATATCAAAAATATGAAACATATCAAGAACACTAGCTTTGATGCCATTTTCAAATCATTATTGAGACTTCAAAATTTTCTTCTTTATAAATGCTCAAATAGTTTGTATAAAAAGGGGGAGAGATGAAAAGCATAAAGAAGGAGAGAGAAAGAGAGAGAGAGAGAGAGAGAGAGAGAGAGGGTGATATGCAGATAGAGGATACAGAGAAGGCGAAGATTAGATCATCGGATGTTTTGTTTGGAAAGGATTTACAAAATCAGTGGATTCGGGATGGGTGGGGATTCTAGAATATTATGTCACAATTGCGTGAGGGAACAGGATTCCAAAGACATTCAACAGGTTACTTATTGTGGTAGTCTCAAGTTATGAAATTATAGTTTATTCTTCTATATGCGGCCTATAGAAAACTGGGAAGGCAATAAAAAAAGGCAGTTTTCTTTTTTTGTTTTGCCTTCCTATTTTTCTTTCAGATATTATGACAACTTATATAATATCATAGAGATGCTTTATATAACTCCACTAAAACAAGTCTTGCTTAATATGATCGCTTTGATATATTTAAAAATGATTGCATTCGGTATAGGTCGCAAGTTATTTGAGGAAAATCGCTTGCTTGCATCACAGGCTTGTGTAGTCAGACTTGATTTCATTTCCTCGCGTGCGTAGCTGGAATTATTCCCACTTGTTGGCGAACCCCGAAAAAAAAAATGGCGACCTTCCTCATTTGACCCTGGCCTGACCGAGCTCGTTATATCAACGAAACAGACGTGCTTTTTTAGCGCTCTGCTCTGCTTCCGCATTCGTGGTAAGTAAACCACTCTGTATACTCCACACTGAACTACAGGAACATTGATGTGTGCTGAAAATGGGAGCCTATAAGAAGACGCAGGAGCTAGAGGAGGAGGAGGGGGAGGAGTGGGTTGGTGGTGCAGGACCTATTTTGTCCCCCCTCAGAGAGGAGTATCATACACGTATGTTGAACTTCTCCTTTGGGGCCTGAAACATTATACTCATAGAGTGATTATTTATTATGCTCCAAATTGTGATGCTGCTGTGATTTATACATGATCTATTCTTCAATCACTATGTATTGCAACTGCCAACTTACTTTTTCTTCTTTCTTACACTGTTTCGCCTGTAGCCAGGTTTTCTAATATTGTCGTTTTTCTTTCTCTCTCCTTATTTCTCTTTTTCCCTCTCCCACCCCCTCTTTTCATTTCTGTATCTTGTATCACTCGTGCACCTTTTGAACACGTACAGTCTCTTCTAGCGCTCCCCACCCTTGTTTCTTTAATGATTCAGTTAAACCATGTTTATAGTTATTTGTTTTAGTTCTCAAACGCGTTTGACGAACATTTCTTGTGCCAATTATTTCTAAATTGGTTGTTTAAAAAAATATATAATATTGCTTTGAGCAACCTGACCTTTACAAACTAATCTTTCTATTTTTTCTAAAATTATATAAACTTGCTCCTTATAATAGTTTTTCCTTTTATGTACTAGCTGTCACATGTTATACATTTGTTAAATTGTGTTACATTCATGAATAAAGAAATACAAACTTCAAACTTAAACTTGAAAAGACGAACGCTGCAGGGCAATATGTTTATGAAAATCTAGTGACTACGTTAATCACGGCGGTGGAATGAGGAGGGAGGTAGCGCGTGCTTTCATATAACTTTCACCGAAGTTTTGAAATCACACATAGCTCGCACGTCTATTGCGATTGGATTTCGCATGGCGGGTAACATGGCGGAGTAGGCTAGTTCCGAGAAGGGTGCATGCTGTGCTATGCGGTTTCGACATGATGGCAGGTTTCGAGAAAATGAAGAAGATCATATCAGCTTGGTGGCGCGTTTTCCCTCCAAGCATTATCTGCACCGCAGTCAAAATGTCACGTACATAGGATTTTATTATAATAGTGATCACATCATAGAACAAAACGTAGACTATTATTTTACTGATAACTAACAAGTTTATCATGATTCAGAGTTATGTTCGTGATAAGTTGGCCTGTGCAGAACTTTCTGAGAGAAAGATGCGAGAATTCAAGTCACTTATCTGCAAAGGCCGGCACCAAGACCACCTCATAAGTCTTTCTTTAAATTATAATTGGCAAACCTAATCATAGAGTGAGAAGTCAAATATCAGTCCATCCGGATAAACAATTTCGGCACTGAATGAGCAAAAAAGTCCGCGACCTGCGTGTGATGTGTAAAGTCAAGGCGAAACCTCCATTTTCCTTATCATTTTCCCGCTCCCCCCTAATCTTTACACATTTTGAAACATTGAACAAACATTATTATTTCCATTATTGATCCAAATAATTAAAGGAATACATAAGTGCGTACAAACTGACATCATTTTATGACTTTCTGTTTTGATTATTTTAATGATTTTCTCTTTTTGTCCGATCTTTTAAAAATATGATTTGTATTTTCATATCACTTTACTAGGCAATGATTTCACCGACATCTTTATCTATATTTTATACAAGGTAAATTGTACATTGATTGTTACATTGTTATATTTTATACCTTATACTCAACGCTATAGAAGACCATTTATAACGTGTACCGTCTACTATAACAATTATAGTATACACAAACACCAAAGTACATGACCACACGCAGCAGACTTTTTCTGACTTCTATGCTCACTGAACGTAAATGCCAACACACACACATCAGAGGGGATATTGACTTAGTCATTAATGACGACATGACTAAATTACATCGGACAATTTTATCTCTTAACAAAAATCAGATTAGAACGTGATATAATACAAAGTATTATCTGACTCATGCAAGCGTGGAAAGATTCAGGGTATCCATTCGCCTCCATAAATGTGTGTATAAAAGCATGCATTATAGTATCCCTCATTAAAAAGACTTTGATAGAAAAGAACGTTATGCGTTATACTTGATAAAGCTCTGCCTTGCCTATAACAGGTATTCCGCACTCTCTAGAAAAACTTTGTGATTTTATAATTTCTTTTTATCATGTACAGGCCATTTTTATCCTCTTTTAAATGTTGTAGGATTCCAAACATATAGTCTTTTTTTATGTTTACAATTTGAGCTTAATCGTAATCTGATATTTTGTTGTGTTTTGTTTGTCCTTTTATTAAAAAAGTGACTTAACGACAGTAATTTGG
Source organism: Hemicentrotus pulcherrimus (assembly GCA_003118195.1). Classification (NCBI taxonomy): domain Eukaryota; kingdom Metazoa; phylum Echinodermata; class Echinoidea; order Camarodonta; family Strongylocentrotidae; genus Hemicentrotus; species Hemicentrotus pulcherrimus. Next base: position 74,621 of record BEXV01000595.1, on the reverse strand, counting down.
ATTGTGAAACCATTTTTTTTTTCGTATGAAACGATTTTGGAATGATGTGTATATATTTTAAGAAAGAGTAAACAATCAACATATTTTACTACAAGCTATAGCAATATTGTTTATGGTTCTACCTGATAATAACAACCGCATGTAATTTTCTAAATCTGTCCGTCATTGAAATGTTACTTGATCTCTTTTTTTCAAGTCAATTATTCTGCCATTTAACTGACGAAAACTGGTGAACAATTTTTAATTATATTGAATAATAACGAATTCCTTTAAATGAGAAGTAACGTAACAAAAAATGTATGCATGCATATGTATATGTATACAAATTTAATATTTACATAACTATCTTGGTAAATTTTCCTTTAAGTAACCAGTTTGTTAATAAAGTTGTCGTCTAAATATGGTTATCATCTAGGCTGAGAATAATAAGCATACAGTTAAATTGTTAAGAGAAAGAAATTCAAAAGATGTCACTTGTGCTTCCTAAAATATGTTGTTTTATTCATTTCATGATATATCACAAACTTGATATATTTTCCTATCAAACCATAATTTGTTTGTATGTTTTGTCTGAGGCGTTCGTTTTGCCTGAATTGATCTGCAAAGCCCACCACACATTATTTGACTACGATCCGATTTTTGAATAATTTGCAATAGCATTGGTTTTGAACATTCAAACTTCTAATTTCTTAATGATCGATGGTTTGAATAGTCGTATGATTAATACAATTTCAATTTCGATGGATTTCATTTGAAGAGGAATAGCTCAATCGGCTCACAATCGTAGTGACGTGATACTAGTTTGAAGACCTACGGTTTGAAGCCGATTCAGCTTTTATTCTGATTAAAAAGCTCAAATGCGCTAGAATACCGACTGTTAGCATTCTTATGAATATTTAGAACCTATACTGAGGAAGATAATGTTGGTTGGTTTAAATATTAGTGACATTTCTTTGAAAATCGAATAGAAGATCGTATAGTGTGCGATGGGCTCTAATATTTCGCACACGGAGTTGAGAATATATTAGTAAAAGGGAATGTCCTTATAAATCCATACTGACTTCATCATTTCTCTGGAGACAGCAATTGGTAAAAACTAACAAGTAAGTCAGTTTTTATAGTTTTAATACAAATTTATTTCACTATATAAGAAAGTCAATAGTACATTTTATTCCATGATCTTAGCGATTGCTCACTGAATATTAAGGTAAAATAACACGCGACATTTACAGTTTAAAACTTTGTTGAGATGTTTGTTTGCTTATTTTGTTAATGATGTAGATTTTGACCGAGCACACGTTCATTTTTTTTAACAGCATTTTGAATTAATCATGAACAAGCAAATATTCTAATCTACAAAAAGAAGTCATACGCCGTATGGACATCAAAGTGCTTGTACAGATATTGCAATTCACAATTTAAACACAAAATATGGTGGTGTGTGTGTGCTGGCGGATATAATCATATACAGTGCTCCCAGAAAAAAATGAAACCCAAAGGCAAATGGTTGTTGTGTTCAAAATATGAGATGTTCAAATATAATTCCTTGCTTCTTTTAAAGTAGAAGTAATATGCTTTTTTCAAGTTTTGAAGTTTCAAGTTTATTTCATTTCACATTTCACAAAATAGAATTCACATAATTGACAAAATTAGAACATACTACAAAATACACTAAAAGTGTCACATTATATAATCAATTCTTTGTAAAGACGTCGACATTGATTGTATTGAATAGTAGGTTATACACGGTGAAATATGAGAAACCTATTATTAAAAAGCTCAGCTTTTGTTTGTTTGCTTTTTTTTCTGCGTTCAAAATAATACAATACATAATATAAAATGTGTTTACAAAGATAATATACAAAACAATTTATAAGATAAACAATATAGTCATGATACATAATGAATACAAAATAAGGAAGTGAGCTTAAACTTTTTTTTCATAGATATACATCCATGTATACCGTGACGCGCATAAACATACACATACACACACACACACACACATACATATATATATATATATATATATATATATATATATATACATAGCACATGCATACATACACATACACATATACACCTATACATACTCTCACATGTAATATAATATAATATAACACATGTAATATAATATACAATCCAATCAATGAACGCAGGAGACCGCTTTTAGATTATAGGTTCCCCTAAATAAAACTAACATTTGATTGAGGTGGTTGCAATGGTGAAGGACGTAACAATAATAATAGGTGGGCAAGAAAGCCTTAATATAAGCTGATATACAAAGTGAAACGAGCAAAAATAGCAAAATCAGCAAACAAATTAATTTGTTACCGAAGAAATTTCATGTTAGTCACTTTAACATATTGAGGTTATATTGAGGTTATTGATCGAGGTCACTCGAGCAAGGCAGTAGACATGAACAATCATGATAATATATATAGGCCGTAGACTAGACAAAATCTGCAGTTTCGAACATGCATTTAAATCATACACGTCTGCTCCCCCCGGCCCCCCATATGCTCGTTCCCTCTTTTTGAAAACACCCCCTATCTGAGGACTGCCAAAATTTTCGAACCCCCCTTTCGCGGGCTTTTTGCGGGCTTTTCCTGCCTTGGAGACCCCCCTTAATAAGGAAAAATGCTCAATGTACCCCCCTAAATTCGGAATAATTTCTCAGGAGTCCAAAGAGATGAGAGAGAAAAAGAAAAAACACCCCC
>BEXV01000595.1:20514-51289 GCA_003118195.1 Hemicentrotus pulcherrimus | reverse complement strand
TTGTACTGATCTCGAATGTTAATCCTTATCTGAATTCAGTTCTGCCCTTTCCGCGCGAAGCGCGGAAGCTTTAGACGTTGTATAAATAATTAGAAAAAGCAGACGATTCGGTGTACTGTTCTCGACTCTTAATCTTTATCTGAATTCAGTTCTCCCCTCCCGCGCGAAGCGCGGAAATTATGACGTTTTATTAAATTATTAGAGAAAGTAGACGATTCGTTGAACAGTGCTCGACTCTTAATCCTTGTCTGAATTCAGTTTCTCCCCTCCCGCGCAAAGCGCGGAAGCTTTGGCGTTTCATTAAATTATTAGAAAGTAGACGATTCGTTGAACCGTGCTCGACTCTTAATCCTTGTCTAAATTCAGTTTCTCCCCGTCCCACGCGAAGCGCAAAAGCTTTAGACGTTTCATAAATTAATAGAAAAAGCAGACGATTCGGTGAACTGTTCTCGACTTTTAATCTATATCCGAATTCAGTTCTACTTTAGACGTTTCATAAATTATGAGAAAAAGCAGACGATTCGGTGTACTGTTCTCGTTCTCGAATCCTTATCTAAATTCTTCTTAATCCTTACCTGAATTCAGTTCTCCCCTCCCGCGCGAAGCGCGGAAGTTATGACGTTTTATTGAATTATTAAAGAAAGTAGATGATTCGTTGAACAGTGCTCGAGTCTTAATCCTTGTCTGAATTTAGTTTCTCCCCCTCCCGCGCGAAGCGCGGAAGCTTTGATGTATCATTGAATTATGAGAAAAAGCAGACGATTCGGTGTCGGCCTACTGTTCTCGACTCTTATTAATCCGTATTTGAATTCAGTTTTCCCCCCTCCCGGGCGCGGAAGTTTTTACGTTTCATTAAATTTTTGGAAGAAAGTAAACGATTCGTTGAACCGTTCCTGAATCTTTTTTAATCCTTGTCTGAATGAAATTTCCCCTCCCGCGCAAAGCGCGGAATTTTTTTACGTTTCATTTAATTATTAGAGAAAGAAGACGATTCGTTATACCGTTTTCGACTCTTAATAAGCCCTAAATATTGTCTAAATTAAGTCCCCTCCCTTTAGCGCGAAGCGCGGAAGCTTAAACGTTTCCTTAAATTATGAGAAAAAGAAGACGATTCGTTGTACCGTTTTCGACTCTTAATCCTTGTCAGAATTCAGTTTCCTCCTTTCAGCGCGAAAAGCTTAGACGTTTGAATTAATTATTATAGAACGAAGACGATTCGTTGCACCGTTTTCGACTCTTATTAAGCTCTATTTATCTGAATTCAGTTTCCCCCATCTTGCGCGAAGCGCGGAAGCTTTGATGTTTTCTTAAATTATGAGAGAAGACGGTTCGTTGAACCGTTCTCGACTCGTCTAAATGAAGTTTTCCTCTCCCGCACAAAGATTTTTGTAACACAACAAACTTCTGGGGAAAATGAATTTGGTAAAACATTTTTGAGGCAGTTCGTGATCATTTTGAAACGCAAATTTGTTAGGTCTTCAATATGATGCCATATCACAGACTCTGATAACATTTTGTTTAACGATGCAACTAAGGAAAACACTGATTGATGTGCTCATATTTACAAGATGCGGAGAAAGCAATTTGTATGACATGAAAAGAGCTTGACCAACACGGTGGTACTATAACCTGCAATTGAGCTTCTTTGTTATCAGTTTGAGACACGCTCGAGCGGTCTGCAACGACTGCAAATGATTCTACTGAAAGCCTCTTGAAAGTTGGGATGCTTAAGACCATAGATGATCGGATTGACCACGCTTTTCGCCATCAAGATCACGTAGCCATAGAGGGTGGAAAGCCTTGCCCCTGGAATTACGAAGTTCACACTTGATGCTATAAAGCAAATCATGAAGAGACAGACAACCGTGAAAACATTCTTTGTGATCTCGATCTCCTTTTGGTTGATGGCTTTGATCATGGGTGAACGAGAATCTTGAGATGTAGATAAAGATGCCTTCTTCTTTTGTGTCTCGGCTGATGAGCTTGAACCTATAGCTTTATCATCTGCAAATTTGTCTCTGAACTGCTCATTGTGTTGCAAAACGTGGCGCAATATCAGTCCGTAAAACGTCAGGGTAAGTACTAGGGCAGCTATGATGACAGCTCCTTGATACATGACATTAATGAAGGCCATTGGGTTTGTATTGGTCAAAGTACAAATGCCGTAGTATCTGGAATAACCGAGAGTCCCGACTCCTAGCACAGGAGGTATGATCATGAGTGCAACTGACTCCATCCAGATGATCAGTACAACTTTCGCAATATTCTTTGGAGTATTGAGACCTTGCTGACCACGAATAGATCTGGTGATGACGTACCAGCGGACGAAACCGATACCGACTAAATTAGATACACTACTGCATACGCTGGTGTATCCGATTCCAGCTACAATTGCACAGATGATCTCGGGAATCGGGTACCTTCCCGTTTGACTTAGGAGACCGGCGATCTGGAACGGAAGGCTGGAACACGTCAAAATGTCAGCGAAAGCGAGATTGACAACCAACATGTTGGTGACCGTACGAAGCTTTTTCGTGGTGATGACGGAGACGATAACAAGAGTATTGCCGAAGAGACCAATAATTGTAAAAACCGCTAAGACCGATGCAACGATAGCTCGGTGATGGAAAGCTATAGTTGGTGTTTCTACAGGAGATTGTGTGCTTGCTTCCATCGTTGGAGAATTGTAATAAAACTTACGGTATCAAATCAATATGTCCATCTGTTTTTAGACGACAATGCGCTTTAAAACTCCGTATAAGCTTAATGGCTGATGGTTTAATTTTGCAAGTGTCCAAAAATATTGAAGGCGTCTTGCAGTGATAGATGTCATTCGGACATTGATGGGAATCGCTAAAATGTACCTGAGCAGTAGCCGATAGAAAAAGTGGGAATCGCAGGTGATCAAGTCAGCATTTATATTACCTCGATTAAATCAACTGTTGCCAACTGATCGGTTTTTATGATTTTCCATGATTGATAGCCATGAATAAAAAATATCACGGCAGGATAAAACTACAACCAGAAAGATTTTGTGTACCAGGTTCATTAGATGTAAAGTTCGAGCTTTATTGAACCTCACCCTAGCCATTAGCAAACAATATACACTTGACCTTCATAGGGGCACATAAACAAGAGAGGGGAAGAAAGGGGGAGTGAAAAGAAGAAGTTACGACCCTCTTTCTCCCTCCCTCCAATTAATGGCTTTTAAATGTGCATTTCATTCACCGAGTCGTGTCGTCCCTGGCACACACACATACACACGCCTCGCATACATATTACAGTATCAGTGTCCCCACAAAGACTACATCCGCGCTTTGTCATTACAGAAACCATTGAAATTCACATTCATGTAAAGCTGTGCAATTATGATTGCATCCGCAAGACATTTTTCTTTAATATTTCAATCGCAATTCAGATGAAAATATTGATGTCTTCGAATCAAACCATCGTGTACTTAATAAAATAAGATCTGCTTGGATTGCGAACTCTTGCCTGATTGTAGGAATATATCATGTTTTTAAGATCGTAATGCCCCTTTGAAACATCTTTTCTTTTTCCACTGAATGTTTAGTCCTATAGTAAAAATTATGAAGAGTCTTTTTTTGTTTAATACTTAGCATGGAAACTTGCGCACAAAGTACTTAAAAACAAATTGGACGAGTTGAAATTTGTTCTTTGGTACATAATACTCACAATGGATAAAGTAATGAAATATATTCTTCAAACATTGAACATGAAAAACGTGCGCACAAAGGGCTAAAAAAAACGTTGGCCATATTTCTGTGGTAGATATAATAATCACAATAAATATTTTGAAATACTTAAAAACATTTTTTGCCAAGAAAGATATCTAACCGATTTAGATAAAACAAGATCAAAAAGCGTTTTTCAAATATTGTTATGGAACTCATCGACTACCAGTAGTCTCAGTTAGATATGAACAACGTGAAAGAACCATGAGACCTTACTGAGTGCCATCAGATCTATTGGTGATGATCTTAATATCTATTTGATTTGTTCCTTCTTTGCAAAAGAAATAACAATCAAACTTTTAATAAATTAGTCTCAGTTAGATATGAACAACGTGAAAGAACCATGAGACCTTACTGTGTGCCATCAGATCAATTTGTGATGATCTTAATATCTATTTGATTTGTTCCTTCTTTGCTAAAGAAAGAACAATCAAACTTTAAAAAAAACTACACTGAACGATCAAATACCCTTGAAATAAATCATCTCTTTGAACGATTAAAAAACCGCTCCTTTCTTATACAAATATGTAGGAAAATTAATATTCGCTTTTAAAATATCCTTTCAAGTCCATATTCGAAGCACTTTATTTTAAACCCATTATAAGTAAAGTTTCTTTGCAATTTCCTTTTTTGATTGTACACGTTCACATATTGTGTACTTCATATTCTACATGATGTATTTATTTATTTATAATAATATTTATTTGTACATATGTGATTGTATTCTCCAATATATTGTTTAAGGGTTACATAAGAATGCATGTCATTTTCAATGTCACTCGAGACACGATATCCTATTATTTAATTTGTTTACCCGCCTTGGAAGTTCATGAAAGAGTAAGCTGCAAAGAGTTCAGTAGCTACTATATATCCGGCTAAGATCTAGCCCAAAGTCCCATATATAGGCATTTCGATATTCGATTAGTAGTAGTCATCTGCATTGTCAAAGATTGTACTGTGATGTGATGTTATTGACTTACTTCATAACTTTCACTTTGCAAACCTTCATAGTGACAAACAAAGGCAAAAACATCAAACATGATGCATCTCCAAAAACAAATAATTTTGAACAATTTTCTGACATAGAAAAAGAATTTGCATGTATGTTAATATAGCGACTAGGAACAGTGACCTACCATCATCGATGAACTGAAAAAGAAAAATAATGTCATCTGGTGGTCATTTTTTCACAAATCTGAAACAATTTATGAAGAATAATTAAAATACGCCACATGCATCAACTAACTTTTCACATCCTATTCGCTTTGATGATTATATAGATGAGGTAAGAAGCGATGCGGATTACAATTATTCCTTTACTATTATGTTTTTGAGAACGTAAATAATGAATGTCATCCACTGAAAATCCTAATTAGATACCTCATCCACTATCACTGACTGCACAGTCTGCACTGAAAAACATAATTCTCTCTTACATGACTTTCCTTTTTATTTCAATCCACAAGGAAGTCTCCTCGCCCCAATTACTCCTTGATCAATATCGATGTTTCTGAATGTCTTGATCGACCATGTCGTAATTATCTGTGTCATTCGCGACAATGTGCGTGTTACTTTTTAATTATATCTCCAAATAAATCTAATCAACTAATCCATTTTAAGTAAACTCATCCGAGTTTTTTTAGATGTATAAACGGATCATGAACTAATATTGATCAGGGGGAAAAGGCACTGCGTCATTTCAAAAGGAACTATACTTGCAAGCGCACATTGATTTATACAGGTATTTTTGTTTAAACCTTCCAAGTAACAGAACAAAATACATTGGTTACCCTGCATAATGATCACTTCTTTTTTGATTAGTGTCCGTCTTACTTGCCTCTACCCACCTTTGTTACAGATGGAGATTTTGATAGATCAGGACCCAAAAGGTACTGCTAATTCTCTGGATATAATTCTCTTAAAACTAAACACCACAGTCATTTTTTTCTTTAAATCCTAAGTTATCGACTGGAATTTCTTTCATGATAACATTCAAGATTCGCTTTCCTTGGATAATTCAACTCAGTATATTTTTAAGAAACCAAAAGTCAATTTCGCATTTTCCAACACTGTTTAATCTTTTCTCATAGGTTGATAAATATCTTGATATCTGTACTTCTTGCTTTGTATTTTGTTTAATATTCACTTTAGAACTTTGGTCTGTAAGTACTCACTATTGTATTGCAAATTTTCGTTAGTATTAGTGTATTGAAGATATACAAACTGTCTGTTACTAGCAGATTGGTTCCATAATTTTAATAAGTCAGTGCTGTACATTTTTATGTCTTACAAGACCACGTTATAAATCATTCCTCTTCCAATCTTGGTTGGTTTCTTAAAATACATTTTAGTAAATAAGTAGAAATACATAGAAGATATATGCAAGAGTGAATAAATAATAACATTAGGTAATCAATTATTAATCAAATCTAATGAAGTCATGATTTGTTTCATAAAGGACTAAAACACTATGTAGGTACAAGTTGTAGGAATTGTGAAAAAGGGGAAATATCTTTCTAATATTCCTCAAATACCTATGGAGTTACAACTCATCCCGGTACAATTTTAATTTTTAAAAAGTGGTAATTCTTTGAAGATATGTGTTAATTGTGAGTATATCACAAATGAAAAAAGCCTTACAGCAATCGATAAAATGTGTTGGATCTGTTTTAATACTAAACGACGTACAAAGTAAGAACAGGCCTTGAAAAACACTCTCTATTACCTTTAAACGGAATTCTTTGTAATCAGTTCGAGACACGCTCGAGCGGTCTGCGACGACGGCAAAGGATTCTCTTGAAAGCCTCTTGAAAGTTAGGATGCTTCAGACCATAGATGATCGGATTAACTACGCTGTTCGCCATCAATATTATGTAGCCATAGAGGGTAAATATGCTTATACCGGGAATTAAAAAGTTCACACTTTGCGCTACAAAGCAAATCATGAAGAGACAGACAACCGTGAAAACATTCTTTGTGATCTCGATCTCCTTTTGGTTGATGGCTTTGATCATGGGTGGACGAGAATCTTGAGATGAAGATGAATAAGCCTGGTTCTTTTGTGTCTCTGCTGAGCTTGAACCGGTAGCTTTATCATCGGCAAACTTGTCTCGGAACTGCTTATTGTGTTGCAAAATGTGGCGCAAAATCAGTCCGTAAAACGTCAAGGTGAGTATCAGGGCAGTTACGATGATAACGCCCTGAAAGATGAAATTAAAAAAGACCAGTGGGTTTGAATCGGTCAAACTGCATATGCCGTAGTATCTGAAATAGCCGAGAGTGCCTAATCCTAGTACAGGAGGTATGATCATGAGTGCAATTGACTCCATCCAGATAAACAGCACGACTATTGCAATATTCTTCGGAGTATTAAGACCTTGATGACCACGAATAGATCTGGTGATGACGTACCAGCGGACTAAACCGATAGCGACTAAAGTAGATGCGCTACAGCATACGCTGGTGAATTCAACACCAGCCACAATTGCACAGATGATCTCGGGAATCGGGTACTTTCCCGTTTGACTTAGGAGACCGGCGATCTGGAATGGTAAGCTAAAACATGTTAACATGTCAGCGACAGCGAGATTAACCACTAAGACGTTAGTGACCGTTCGAAGCTTTTTCGTGGTGATGACGGAGAAGATAACAAGAGCATTGCCAAAGACGCCGATAATTGCTAATCCTGGGAGGACTGATGCAACGATAGCTCGATGATGGAAAGCTATAGTTGGCGCTTCTACAGAAGATTGTGTGCTTGCTTCCATCGTTGGCGAATTAAAACAAGACTTGTGGGCATTTACGTTATTAATTAAATATATCCATTTGTAATTAGACGATTTTTGCGGTTGAAAACTTCTTATTAGCTTGTTGGCTGATGGTGTTATCTTTGAGTTGTCCAAAATCTTGGAGGCGTCTTTGAGTGATAGATAGCGTAGTTTATGTCATTCGGACATTAATGGGAATCGCAGAAAATGTACGTGATCATTAGCCGATACAACAACTGGGAAATGCAGTTGATCAAGTCGGCGTTTATATTATCTCTATTCTTTTTGCCACATTATTTATCATGTACTTTTTAAAACTGGTTGACTTTTTGAAGATGATAGATTCTGAATATCATTCTAGTTTTCAATTAAATCTAAATCAATTGTTACCAACTGATCGATTTATGAAGTTTTAAGATTGATAACCATGAATCAATGATATCACAGTAGGATGAATCTGCTACCGGAAATATATTGTGTGTCGGGTTCATTGCATGTAAAGTTAGAGCTTCATAGAATCTTCGCCGAGCCATTGGCAAACAATACACACAGTAGGGGCGCAGGAACAAGAGAGGCAAAGGAAAGGGAAGGGGAAAGAAAATGTTACGATTCCCTCCTACTCCGTCTCGCCTATTAATGGCTTTTAAAACGTGCATTTCATTCATCAAATAAGACTGGTGTCGCCCCCTCCCCAACACCAAAAATACATGCACATACACACACACATGCACACATGCGAACGCATACATATGCACATGTCCCACATACATACAGTATCAGTCCCCCACAATGCCTAGACCCGCGCCTTGCCACTACAGAAACCATTGAAATTCACCTTTCTGTAAAATTGTGCCTTTTCATTCAATCGCTATTCTGATTTATGTCTACGAATCAAACCATCGTGTATTCAATAAAATAAGATCTGCTTGGATTGCGAGCTCTTGCCTGATTCATGTAGGAATATATCATCTTTATCAAATCGTTTCCGTTTGAAACATACCTTTTTTATCAACTGAATGTTGAGTCGTCTGGTACCATCTATTATTTTATATTTTCTTGGAACACAGAACATAACAAACGTGCACACAAATGGTTTGTATGAATCGACCATATTTCTTTGGTACATATACTTACAATAAATAAAATTACAGAATCATGATTTAAAAACAATCTTTGCCAAGAAAGGTATTTTTCCGATTTAAATAAAACAAGATCGAATTGATTATTTAAACATAATTATTTGTGGCTTACACCCAGTAAATAAGATCGATTGATCGATCTTTTTTCTGACTTGTTTTTTCAAAACAGATCGATCAATTGATCTTATTTACTGGGTGTAAGCCGCAAATATGTTTAAATAATTGAATTTCTCCCATGAAGCATTACATATAAAAGATATTGTCCTATGGCGGACTAATGAATATTAATGAGTCAGAATAAATCAGAAAGGCTTTGGTCTTTGTTTCTAGTTCATCGTGACTGTGCCATGGACCAGTGATGGCCTGGTGGTAGAGTCGCTGCCCGGCAAGCCAGTAGATGGCAGGTTCAAGTTCCGCTGGTTCCAATATTTNTTTTTTCTGACTTGTTTTTTCAAAACAGATCGATCAATCGATCTTATTTACTGGGTGTAAGCCGCAAATATGTTTAAATAATTGAATTTCTCCCATGAAGCATTACATATAAAAGATATTGTCCTATGGCGGACTAATGAATATTAATGAGTCAGAATAAATCAGAAAGGCTTTGGTTTTTGTTTCTAGTTCATCGTGACTGTGCCATGGACCAGTGATGGCCTGGTGGTAGAGTCGCTGCCCGGCAAGCCAGTAGATGGCAGGTTCAAGTTCCGCTGGTTCCAATATTTTTTTCTAACTTGTTTTTCAATACAGATCGATCAATCGATCTTATTTAGTTGGTGTAAGCCACAAATATGTTTAAATAATTAAAATTTCTCCCAGGAAGCATTACACATCAACAAAATTAAGATCGAATTGCTTTTTGTAAATGTTGTTGTTGGAACTCATCGACTACCAGGAGTCTCAGGTAGATCTGAACAACATTAAAGAAAAATGAGACCATGTTTATTATGTAACATAAAATGAATTGGTGATGGATTTTAATATTTATTTAATTTCTTCCTTCTTTTCTAAAGAAAGAAAAATCAATTAAAAAAAACTAAACTGAACGATCAAATACCCTTTATATTAATCATCTCTTTCAACGATTGAACAAGTCGCTCCTTCCATATAAAAATCCGTAGGAAAATTAACATTCGTATTTAAATTATTTTTCAAAGTCCATATTCGAAGCATTTTATTTTGAACCCATTATAATTAAAGTTTCTTTGCAATATAGGAACAAATTATGTTCACGCCATTATTCACCTTGTTTCAAATATTTTGAATTCATTTGGGTGACTGATGCTGTTTTTTACATTAATTTATTCGTATATTTATTCATTTTGTTCTTGATTTATTCAATTCTGCAATTATTCATGAATTCTATATTAATTCATTCATTCATTCAATCCTCTTTTTTCTTCTTAAATTACCCAATCATTTAATAATAGACTGTTTGCCTTTCTGCTTATTTTATTTTATTTCATTTTTCATTGTACATGTTCACAAATGATGTACTTCAAATTCTACGTAATTTATTTATTCATTCACAATTGATATTCATTTGTACATGTACATAATTATGTGCTTGTATTCTCCAATACATTGGTGACCATAATGTCATTGTCATTATCAATGTCACTCGAGAGACGATATCCTATTATTTATTTTGTTTACCCGCTTTGAAAGTTCATGAAGGAGTAACCTTTAAAGAGGTTAGTAACTACTATATATCCGGTTAAGATCTAGCCCAAAGTCCCGTTTATAGGCATTTCGAAATTTGATTATTAGTAGCCTGTCATTTGCATTTTCAAAGTTTGTACTGTGATGTGATTTATTGACTAACTTCATAACTTCCACTTTGCAAACATTCATAGTGACAAATATATGTAAAAACGTAAAACATAATGCATCTATACAACAATTAATAATTTTGAACATTTTCTGACAAAATGAAATAAATTTGTATGTATGTCAATATTGCGACTAGGAATAGTGACCTACCATTATCGATGAACTGAAAAAGAAGAATAATGTCATCTGGCGGTCATTTTTTCACAAAACTGAAAGAATTATGAGGTATAATTAAAATACGCCACGTGCAACGACGTCCTTCTTCCATCCGATTCGCTCTGATGATACAGATGAGGTAAGAAGCTACGATGCGAATTCCAATAATTCCTATAATATTATTTTTTTGAGAACGTAAATAATGAATGTCATCCACTTAAAAATCCTAATTAGATCCACTATCCACTATCACTGACTGCATAGAAAACGTAATTCTCTCTTACATGGCATTCCTTTTTATTTCAACCCACAAGGATGTCTCCTCGCCCCAATTATATTCTCCTTGATCAATAATGATGTATCTAAATGTCTTGATCCACCATGCCGTAATTATCTGTGTCATTCGCGACGATGTGCGTGTTACTTTTTAATTATATCTCCAAATAAATCAAATCAACGAAACACTGATAAATGAAGGTAAACTCATCCGACTATCTTTAAATGTATTCACTGACCGTGAGCTAATTAAACTTTTCACTCGCCGCCCGAAATACGCTCGTTGCCTGTGCGGTCGCCCCCCCCCCGGTACCGACCTAATCGAGAATTCGCCGTCGAGCGATGTAGGTAAAAAAATCGAGGCCGCTAGGTCAAAGGCTACCGAGTGGTCACCGCCCGGTCGCTGCTGGCAGATCAGTCGGTCATTGGGTGCCGAGTTTAAAATCGGTCGGCAGCTTTTGACCATTCGGCTGCGATTTTTGACCTAAATCGCTCGACGGTGAGCGCTCGTTTATGTCGATGCCCAGGCAGCGCTCGCCCGAGCACCCGAGCACCGAGCGTATTTTGGTGTCTCGCCGATCACCGGCCGGCCCCCGGGCAATTTCTTTAAAATCAGCCGGTGGTGAATTGGTGGGACACCAGTCGATCATTAATTTTCGTATTATTTCTTATTTCCTGGATTAAATTCCCCTTAAAACTAAACACCACGGTCATTCTTACAAGAAGCCTGACCTAATGACTAGAATTCATTACATGATAACATTTAAAATGCGCTTTCCTTGGATAATTCAACTGTTTGTTTTACTAAACCAAAATTTAGCTTCGCATTATCCAACACTATTAATATCTTTTCTTATAACATGATAAATACATTGATACTTGTACTCCTTGCCATGTATTTTGATTGATATTCATTTTTAGAATATCGGTCTGTACGTAATAACTATTGTATTATATTGTGAATATATTATATACAAACTTTCTGTTACTAGCGGATTGGTTCCACTATTCTAAATAAGCCATTACCATCCAATTTTATGTCTGAAATGACCATTATAAATCAATTTTTGTTAATTGTGAATATATCACGAATGAAAAAAGCCTTACAGCAATCGAGTAATGTTTTAAGTCTATTCTAATACTTAACGATTTACCAAATAAGAACAGACCCTGAAAACACTCTGTATACCTGCATTTGAACTTCTTTGTTTTTATTTTGAGACACGCTCGAGCGGTCTGCGATGACGGCATAGGATTCTCTTGAAAGCCTCTTGAAAGTTGGGATGCTTCAGACCATAGATCATCGGATTGACCACGCTGTTCGCCATCAAAATCATATAGCCATAGAGGGTGGACAGGCTTGCACCGGGAATTACGAAGTTTACGCTTGACGCTACAAAGCAAAGCATGAAGAGGCAGACAACTATGAAAACATTCTTTGTGATCTCGATCTCCTTTTGATTGATGGCTTTGATCATGGGTGGACGAGAATCTTCAGATGTAGATGAAGAAGCCTTGTTCTGTTGCGTTTCTGCTGAGCTTGAAATGGAAGCTTCATCAACTGCAAACTTGTCCCGTAACTGCTTATTGTGTTGCAAAACGTGGCGCAAAATCAGTCCGTAAAATATCAGAGTGAGTGCCATGGTAGTAATGATGACAGCGCCCTGGAACAAGATATTAACGTAGGCCAGTGGGGTATCGGACAAAGTGCATAAGCCGTAGTATCTGTAATAACCGAATGTCCCTACTCCTAGAGCGGGAGGTATGATCATGAGTGCAATTGACTCCATCCAAATAATCAGCACGACTTTCGCGATATTCTTCGGAGTATTGAGACCTTGATGACCACGAATAGATCTGGTGATAACGTACCAGCGGACGAAACCGATAGCGACTAAAGTAGATGCGCTACAGCATACGCTGGTGAACCCAACACCAGCCACAATTGCACAGATGATCTCGGGAATCGGGTACCTTCCCGTTTGACTTAGGAGACCGGTGATCTGGAATGGTAAGAAGGAACACGCCAAAGTGTCAGCGATGGCGAGATTGACTACCAAGATGTTGGTGACCGTACGAAGCTTCTTCGTGGAGATGACGGAGATGATAACAAGAGTATTGCCAAAGAGACCAATAATTGTAAAAACTGCTAGGACCGATGCAACGATAATTCGATGATAGAAAGCTATAGTTGGCGCTTCTACAGGAGATTGTCGACTTGTTTCCATCGTTGGCGAATTAAAATAAGACTTGTGGGATTTGTACGTTATCAAATCACTATGTCTACCTGTCTTTCCGCTATAAAACTTCTTACTAGCTAGATGACTGATGGTGTTTTGAGAGTGTCCAAAACATTGAAGGCGTCTACCAGTGTTAGATAACGCAGTTGATGTCATTCGGACATTGATATGAATCGCAAGAATGTACGTGATCAGTGGCTGATGCAAATAGTGGGTATTGCATCTAATCGAGTCAGCATTTATATTATCTGTATTTTTTTGCCACATTTATAATCATGACATTTTTTAAATTCGTTATGCGCGAAAAACTATTGACTTATTGTAAATAATAGATTCTGAATGACATTCTACTTGTTGCCAACAGTTGGGTCCTATGATTTTTCAAGATTTACTGCCATGAATTAAAAATATTACGGTAGGATGAATCTGCAACCGAAAAATATTGAAGGTCAGGTTCATTTGATGGAAAGTTAGAGCTTCATTAAACTTCTACCAAGCCATTAACACACTATATACACATACATAGTGGCGCAGAAACAAGAGAGGGGAAGGAAAGGGAAGGAAAAAGAAGATGTTATGACCCCCTCCTACTCCCTCTTGCCTATCAATGGCTTTTAAAATTTTCATCTCATCCACTGAGTATGACCGGTGTCGTCCCCCCGATATCAGACACACACACACTTACACAGACAAATCCACACACACGCAAAAAACACACGCAAAAAACACACACACACACACACACACGCACACTCCCCACAATAATACAGTACTACTGCCCCCACAATGTCTAGACCCGCGCTATACCACTACAGGAACCAGTGAAATCAAGCATCATGTAAAGCTGTGCCATTATGATTACATACGCAAGACATTTTTATTTGTTCAATCGCGATTCAGATCAAATATATATGTCTTCGAATCAAACCATCGTGTATTCAATAAAAGAAGATCTACGTGGACTGGGAAATTATGCTTGATTCAGGAAGGAATATATTATATTTGTAAAACCGTTTTTTCTCTTTCAAACATGGTTTCTCTTTCAACTGAATTTTCATTTCTATAGTAAAAAAAAAAATTCAAAGTCATTGTATTGACTCGCTTAACATGAAAACGTGCGCACCGTGGGCTTTACAAACCTATTATATGAGTTAAACATTTTTCTTTGGCACATATACACAGAATGTATGAATTGTGGCATATTAAAAAAACATTCTTTGCAAACAAATTTACCTTACCGATTTTAATAACAAAGATCGATTTTCTCTTTATAGATTTTGTTAAGAAAGTCATTGACTACCAGCTGTCTCAGGTAGATCTAAACCACGTGAACGAAACATGAAACCTTCTCACTATGTGACAAACAATCAATTGGTGATGAATATCAAGATTTATTCACTTTAGGGCCTTCTTTTGCAAAAGAAAAAAAATACGATCATCAAAACAACTACACTGAACGACTAGATACCCTTAAAATAAATAAACTCTTTAAATGTGCAGGAAAGGAAAGAACAAAACCCAGAAAAATTGTTCCAACCTTGTAAAATTATGTAAGAAAACTGTCCCTTTTCCTTTAAGCCCTTTTCCCACATTTGAAGCATTTTAAATTAAACAAATTACTAGTAAAGTTATGTGCAATATACTATTAATTGGACGCCATTGTTCTCCTTGTGTTAAATACTACAGAATTTGTTCTATCATTAATGCAATAACAACTTTTAAGATACTTTTTTCTTCTTTTTCAGTCACTGGTTTTTGTTCATTTTTGAAAGTAATTTATTGAATTAACTATTCGTCATGAAATTCTTTATTAATTCATTCATTCAATCTTTTTTTTCTCCAATTACCCAATCATTTATTTACAGCCAGTTTGCCTATTTCTTATTTGATCGTTCCTATTGTGACAAAAGAAAAATCAATAAATTCCATGTAATTTGTCCCAAAGTGTTTAACCAATAATCGATTGAGAGAAAAAAATCGAAAGTATATGACAACGATTGCATGAAACTCACCAAAAGTACATGTCGTCCTTGACGTCATGATCTTTCCTACAACTCAACAAAAAATACCTGCTTATTTGTTAGCGATAGATTTTGAAAAAGCGTTCGACTCGGTTTCACACGTGTTTTTACAAATTAAAGGTCTTAGTAGCCTTTGGTTTTGGACCGATATTTTGTAAATGGGTGAAAATCATTTATAATAAGGCTCAAAGTTGTGTTTTCAATGGAAACGTATCAACTGGATACTTTTTTATTCAGAAAGGTGTAAGACAAGGTGATCCTTTGTCTGCCTATTTATTTTTACTTTGCTTTGAGATTCTAGCTCGCGCATTCCGCATCGACTCGGCAATTCATGGGGTTCCCTTTGATGATATTCACGTTAAACAAATTCTTTATGCAGATGACATGTCGTTGTTTGTTCAAGATATTGAATCTTTTAATAGACTAAACTCGTTGTTTACTTGTTTTGCAGAGGTAACCCGACACATGCTCCGGCGACGATTACTCCGGTGACAAATGCTCCGCAAAAAGGGACAATTGCTCTGCGACATTTGCT
This sequence comes from Hemicentrotus pulcherrimus, assembly GCA_003118195.1. Classification (NCBI taxonomy): domain Eukaryota; kingdom Metazoa; phylum Echinodermata; class Echinoidea; order Camarodonta; family Strongylocentrotidae; genus Hemicentrotus; species Hemicentrotus pulcherrimus. The sequence goes on along the minus strand of BEXV01000595.1, from coordinate 35,570 downwards.
CCACGACATTTGCTCCAAAGTCAAATGCTCCGGCGACAGTTGCTCCGCCGACAATAATGCTCCGTCGACAATTGCACCGCCGACATTTGCTTCGCCGACAATTGCTCCGCCGACAATTGCACCGCCGACATTTGCTCCGCCGACATTTGCTCCGCCGACAATATTTCTTTCATCATTTAAGGTTATATTTATTCCCTTTTGGTAAACGAAGGTATATAGCGAGAGAGAGAGAGAGAGAGACTGATCAGTAAAATTGAATAGCATCTTCCTGCTTAATTTCCTTGATTAAATGGGCACGTTTATACCATAAACTGAACACCGAACGTTCAATCCATGAATTATTGTCAACAATAATGAGTATCCAACAGAGTTTTCTTGCTGCAGGACGGGTCGGGCACATTCATAGTTAAGGCGATGTCAATTTTACTTTTAGCCAGCGGGCGGTTTTAAGCTTATTTTATATTGAATAGCATCTACTTGCCTTCCGCCATTCTTCGTCTGACGTTGAGGAGCTGCACATTCCTCAAATGAATATGTTACAAATTATAATCGCGATTTGGCGTAGCTTGTGAGCGAGTTCTTTTGCACTTCTCTTTTGATAATAATTATAGGCATATTTGTTTACATAAGGAACTGTGTCGTCTTGTCCCTTAAAAGAGAGGGCACAAACATATTTAAAGGTACTACCGGGTATGTCCCATTTGCAGGCCCAAAAAATGAAAAGGTTATATTCCAACGGCATTTTAAAGTAAATATTAATTAATAACTTTCCTTTAAAAAAAAAGGGGGGGGGGCTTGGAAATGTCTTTAAGTGGGAAAATAACGATTATTAGTTGTCGAATCGACTTAAGAGCTATAGAGCCAATAAGAAATTGTACCGAATGGTCGTATATGTTTTGAGCTGCGCAAAGATTCAATCAGTTTAATTTTGGCCCTTATAAGAAGTGGGTTATTGATGTAGGTAAAATAATGCTCATGTACCCTTTACAGCTCATTTTATGTATGTTATTACCGAAGAAGAAACAAACAGCCAGTTTGTCACTCAATAGTGTTTAATCAGTGAAACCTAGCAAATAAACAGGTAAACTTCATATTTTGAATATTAGGACACTGCTAACGTTTAATTTTCACAGATGGGATAAACCTGACATATCTATAATTCCTGCAAAATTCGACATAATTTGATGTTGGCTTGCAAAAGGGAAATAGTATCTTTAAGGGGATATTTTTGGGGTTTTTTTTTATTTGTTAATTTGGCGAACAAGGAAGGTGAAAATCATAGGTTATAATCTTGAATAGAATTTGTTTACATTACGCCCCGTAATTTGAATCGAATGCGCAAGTATTATTCCAGGGTTTATTGTTTATTTCTTGTTGGCGAGCGAGCTAGTTAACGAATGGTCGAAATTCTTTGGCTTGCCATTTCATATTAAAAAGCATTTGCGTGACCAGCATCGCTTGTTAATCACTGATGTACAAAATATATTACGAACGTATGAAGCGTAGCGAGCAAGCGAATTTTCATCCTTTTCACATAATAACTGAAACCATCTGCCTTAATAACTAAATATTATTTCACGAGCATGTAGTATATTTCATTCTCCATTTTATTTCTAGGTTTGACCAGCATCGCTTGTTAATCACTGATGTACAAAATGTATTACGAACATATGAAGCGTAACGAGCAAGCGAATTTTCATCCTTTTCATATAATAACTGAAACCATCTGCCTTAATAACTAAATATTATTTCACGAGCATATAGTATATTTTATTCTCCATTTTATTTCTAGTTTTCTCCTACGTGTCCCGACGCAGCGCCGGCTAAATTTACCGTCATTAATCTTCCTATATTCTATTTTGTGTCCCTTTTCCCTTGTGTTCAGCCTTTTCTTGTTTCTTTTCTTGACCTTTTCTTTTCCATGTTTTTTTTTTTGTCCTTTTCTTTTCTTTTTCTCCCCTGCAAAATGGAGCATTTGTCTTCAACGGGGTACTTTGGGGCGGAGCAAATGTAGACGGAGCAATTGTCGGCGGAGCAATTTTCGGCGGAGCAAATGTCGGCGGAGCAATCGTCGGCGGAGCAAATGTCGGCGGAACAGTTGTCGGCGGAGCAATTGTCGGCGGAGAAAATGTCGGCGGAGCAATTGTCGGCGGAGCAATTGTCGGCGGAGCAAATGACGGCGGAGCAAATGTCGCGGAGCGAATGTCGCGGAGCGAATGTCGCGGAGCAACTGTCGCTTTTTGCGGAGCATTTGTCGGCGGAGCAATCGTCGGCGGAGCATGTGTCATGGAACCTTTGGAGATATACATTGTAAAGATATTACGTATACAGTTTACGTTAGACGTGGAAAGCCAGGGAAAAAATGTATTACAAAGAAATATTAAGTAAAATTAAAAAGCTGCTTATATGGTGGAAACAAAGAGATTTTACTTTGATGGCGAAAATTCAACTAATTAAGACTTTTCTTCTATCAAAGTTATCATCACTTACACCTTCACCGCCTTGGGCATTCCGTGAAATTGAAGTGTTAATATTGGATTTTTATTGAATGGAAAAAATAAAATCAAACGGAGTTCTATGTTTTTAGATTACGATAAGGGAGGTCTTAAATTTACAGTTTTCAAATATTTATTCCAACACAAAGAATCATGAGGATGAAAAGACTTATAACAGGAGATTCAAATATGATTTGGAAACGTTATTTAAAATACCTGACTAGAAAATACGGCCTCTTGATATTTTTCAGTAATGTATCGCCAGATTTACTTGCACTGTCATTACCAGATTTTTACCGTAGCATGCTAGAAGCTTGGCCGGGGACAAAAGCCTTTTTGCTTAAGAACGAAATTCCAAAAAAAAATCAAATTATTTACAATAAAAGATGTATCCGCATTTAGGGGCAAATATATTTCCTTGAAGACTTATTTCTGAAAAATGTTTTTAAAATACATCATATTGTTGATAAGAAAGGTGAATTGAAATCTATCACAGAATCTAAGATAATGGGTTTAAAAAACATTGAATTAAATATAATAAAACAGTTTTATGAAGGCATTCCATTCTCATGGAAAACCCTTTTGAATATTTTTGAACATCGTTGTGAGGATACCGAATTAAGTTTAGAATTCATTATTAACGGAAACCCTCACTCTTTGCAAGGCATAACATCAACATATATTTATAGTACATTGTTTAAAATGAGAACGGAAAAATCTTATGCTACATGCACCTTAGAACGTACATACAATATGGTCGAAATGACACGAGAACAATTTTCTTAAGACCCTGAAAATCCACTCTGGACAGAAAGCAGAAAGAAAGCAGAGAGAATTTCAATATAAAATGTATAATCTAATTTATACAAATAAGCATCTATACACTTCCAAACATGCAGTGAGAGATCCTTGCTCCTTTTGCAATAAACACAAAGAGAGCTATGAACATCTGTTTTTTACCTTCAAAAAGGTAGCAAATATTTGGAAGGACTGCGATGACCTTTTTTGCTTTATAAGCGTTAACAAATCTACACTGGCAAAAACTAATATCGGAATAAAAAGCTCCAATGCGGGAGAAGAACAACTGTTAAATCACATTATTCTTTGAACAAAATATATGATTTTTAAATATAGTTCAACTAAAAATAGACCCCCAATTCCTCAATAAATTAAAAACAGAATTATAGGAAATAGGAATTAGCGGGGGAGCGGGGCACTTTAACATTTCACTTCAGAAAATGGAACAATTTCCACAGTTAAGGACGGCGAGGCAAATACTTCTTTCTCAGACTCAGACATTTTTTATATTTTTTTTAATGAATATAATTTGGTCTTAAGGAAAAGGAAGAGACAGGATCTCCAACAAATGTGCACATGTGAATGCTCGGGAAGGGAGGGGGGATTTGTTGAGCTTTGGACTGAAGGGGGGAGGGGATGTAAGTTTGTATGTGTGTCTGAGTATGTGAGCGTGTGTGGTGTGTCTGTCTGTCTGTAGGTAACTCTTTGATTTATAATATTCGTTCAGTATAATTAATTTGAAAACATTGTGTATTGTGTATTAAACTATCTTATGATTTTTTTTGAGGGATGTACAATTTTCTTTATACTTCGATATGCTTTGTAAATCAATGAAGTTGTATGTTGTTTTTTTTTAAATAAATATTTTGTACTGAATGAATACAATAAAACAATGCTAAAAAAAAAAATCCTGTACAATTTTGATCAAAAAATGTGGTATTTCTTAGAAGATTTTCGTTAATAGTGAATATATCACGAATGGAAAAGGCCTCACAGCTATTGATTGATAATTTAGGCCTATTTTGATACTAAATGTCGTACCAAATAAAAACAGACCGTGACAAACACTCTGTATTACCTTCAATCGGAATTCTTGGTAATCAGTTTGAGACACAGGTGAGCGGTGTGCGACGACAGCATAGGATTCTCTTGAAAGCCTCTTGAAAGTTGGGATGCTTCAGACCATAGATCATCGGATTGACCACGCTGTTCGCCATCAAAATCATATAGCCATAGAGGGTGGACAGGCTTGCACCGGGAATTACGAAGTTTACGCTTGACGCTACAAAGCAAAGCATGAAGAGGCAGACAACTATGAAAACATTCTTTGTGATCTCGATCTCCTTTTGATTGATGGCTTTGATCATGGGTGGACGAGAATCTTCAGATGTAGATGAAGAAGCCTTGTTCTGTTGCGTTTCTGCTGAGCTTGAAATGGAAGCTTCATCAACTGCAAACTTGTCCCGTAACTGCTTATTGTGTTGCAAAACGTGGCGCAAAATCAGTCCGTAAAATATCAGAGTGAGTGCCATGGTAGTAATGATGACAGCGCCCTGGAACAAGATATTAACGTAGGCCAGTGGGGTATCGGACAAAGTGCATAAGCCGTAGTATCTGTAATAACCGAATGTCCCTACTCCTAGAGCGGGAGGTATGATCATGAGTGCAATTGACTCCATCCAAATAATCAGCACGACTTTCGCGATATTCTTCGGAGTATTGAGACCTTGATGACCACGAATAGATCTGGTGATAACGTACCAGCGGACGAAACCGATAGCGACTAAAGTAGATGCGCTACAGCATACGCTGGTGAACCCAACACCAGCCACAATTGCACAGATGATCTCGGGAATCGGGTACCTTCCCGTTTGACTTAGGAGACCGGCGATCTGGAATGGTAAGAAGGAACACGCCAAAGTGTCAGCGAAAGCGAGATTGACTACCAAGATGTTGGTGACCGTACGGAGCTTCTTCGTGGTGATGACGGAGATGATAACAAGAGTATTGCCGAAGAGACCAATACTTGTAAAAACCGCTAGGACCGATGCAACGATAGCTCGATGATAGAAAGCTATAGTTGGCGCTTCTACAGGAGATTGTGGACTTGTTTCCATCGTTGGCGAATTAAAATAAGACTTGTGGGATTTTTACGTTATCAAATCAATATTTCTATCCGTCTTTAGATGATTTTAGATGATGTCTATCTATCTGTAGACGATTTTGCGCTTGAAAACTTCTTACTAGCTAGATGACTGATGGCGTTATTTTGTGAGTGTCCACAAAATTGAAGGCGTTTTCCAGTGACAGATAACACATTTGATGTCATTCGGACATTGATATGAATCGCAAGAATGTACGTGATCAGTAGCTTATACAAATAGTGGGTATTGCATCTAATCGAGGCAGCATTTATATTATCTTTTTTTTTTTGCCACATTTATAATCATGACATTTCTAAAATTCGTTATGCGCGAAAAACTATTGACTTATTGTAGATAATAGATTCTGATTGACATTCCACTTTTCAATTAAATCTAAATCAGTTGTTGCCAACTGTTTGGTCCTATGTTTTTTCAAGATTTACTGCCATGAATTAAAGATATTACGGAAGGATGAATCTGCGACCGAAAAGATAATGAAGGTCAGGTTCATTTGATAGAAAGTTGGAGCTTCATTAAAATTCTACCAAGCCATTAACACACAATATACACATATAAAGTGGCGCAGAAACAAGAGAGGGGAAGGAAAGGGAAGGAAAAAGAAGATGTTATGACCCCCTCCTACTCCCTCTCGCTTATTAATGGCTTTTAAAATTTGCATCTCATCCACCGAGTATGACCGTTGTCGTCCCCCCGATATCAGACACACACACACTTACACAGACAAATCCAAATACACGCAAACAAAACACACACACACACACACGCACACGCCCCACAATAATACAGTACTACTGCCCCCACAATGTCTAGACCCGCGCTATACCACTACAGGAACCAGTGAAATCAAGCATCATGTAAAGCTGTGCCATTATGATTACATACGCAAGACATTTTTATTTGTTCAATCGCAATTCAGATCAAATATATATGTCTTCGAATCAAACCATCGTGTATTCAATAAAAGAAGATCTACGTGGACTGGGAAATTATGCTTGATTCAGGAAGGAATATATCATGTTTGTAAAACCGTTTTTTCTCTTTCAAACATGGTTTCTCTTTCAACTGAATTTTCATTTCTATAGTAAAAAAAAAAATTCAAAGTCATTGTATTGACTCGCTTAACATGAAAACGTGCGCACCGTGGGCTTTACAAACCTATTATATGAGTTAAACATTTTTCTTTGGCACATATACACAGAATGTATGAATTGTGGCATATTAAAAAAACATTCTTTGCAAACAAATTTACCTTACCGATTTTAATAACAAAGATCGATTTTCTCTTTATAGATTTTGTTAAGAAAGTCATTGACTACCAGCTGTCTCAGGTAGATCTAAACCACGTGAACGAAACATGAAACCTTCTCACTATGTGACAAACAATCAATTGGTGATGAATATCAAGATTTATTCACTTTAGGGCCTTCTTTTGCAAAAGAAAAAAAATACGATCATCAAAACAACTACACTGAACGACTAGATACCCTTAAAATAAATAAACTCTTTAAATGTGCAGGAAAGGAAAGAACAAAACCCAGAAAAATTGTTCCAACCTTGTAAAATTATGTAAGAAAACTGTCCCTTTTCCTTTAAGCCCTTTTCCCACATTTGAAGCATTTTAAATTAAACAAATTACTAGTAAAGTTATGTGCAATATACTATTAATTGGACGCCATTGTTCTCCTTGTGTTAAATACTACAGAATTTGTTCTATCATTAATGCAATAACAACTTTTAAGATACTTTTTTCTTCTTTTTCAGTCACTGGTTTTTGTTCATTTTTGAAAGTAATTTATTGAATTAACTATTCGTCATGAAATTCTTTATTAATTCATTCATTCAATCTTTTTTTTCTCCAATTACCCAATCATTTATTTACAGCCAGTTTGCCTATTTCTTATTTGATCGTTCCTATTGTGACAAAAGAAAAATCAATAAATTCCATGTAATTTGTCCCAAAGTGTTTAACCAATAATCGATTGAGAGAAAAAAATCGAAAGTATATGACAACGATTGCATGAAACTCACCAAAAGTACATGTCGTCCTTGACGTCATGATCTTTCCTACAACTCAACAAAAAATACCTGCTTATTTGTTAGCGATAGATTTTGAAAAAGCGTTCGACTCGGTTTCACACGTGTTTTTACAAATTAAAGGTCTTAGTAGCCTTTGGTTTTGGACCGATATTTTGTAAATGGGTGAAAATCATTTATAATAAGGCTCAAAGTTGTGTTTTCAATGGAAACGTATCAACTGGATACTTTTTTATTCAGAAAGGTGTAAGACAAGGTGATCCTTTGTCTGCCTATTTATTTTTACTTTGCTTTGAGATTCTAGCTCGCGCATTCCGCATCGACTCGGCAATTCATGGGGTTCCCTTTGATGATATTCACGTTAAACAAATTCTTTATGCAGATGACATGTCGTTGTTTGTTCAAGATATTGAATCTTTTAATAGACTAAACTCGTTGTTTACTTGTTTTGCAGAGGTAACCCGACACATGCTCCGGCGACGATTACTCCGGTGACAAATGCTCCGCAAAAAGGGACAATTGCTCTGCGACATTTGCTCCACGACATTTGCTCCAAAGTCAAATGCTCCGGCGACAGTTGCTCCGCCGACAATAATGCTCCGTCGACAATTGCACCGCCGACATTTGCTTCGCCGACAATTGCTCCGCCGACAATTGCACCGCCGACATTTGCTCCGCCGACATTTGCTCCGCCGACAATATTTCTTTCATCATTTAAGGTTATATTTATTCCCTTTTGGTAAACGAAGGTATATAGCGAGAGAGAGAGAGAGAGAGACTGATCAGTAAAATTGAATAGCATCTTCCTGCTTAATTTCCTTGATTAAATGGGCACGTTTATACCATAAACTGAACACCGAACGTTCAATCCATGAATTATTGTCAACAATAATGAGTATCCAACAGAGTTTTCTTGCTGCAGGACGGGTCGGGCACATTCATAGTTAAGGCGATGTCAATTTTACTTTTAGCCAGCGGGCGGTTTTAAGCTTATTTTATATTGAATAGCATCTACTTGCCTTCCGCCATTCTTCGTCTGACGTTGAGGAGCTGCACATTCCTCAAATGAATATGTTACAAATTATAATCGCGATTTGGCGTAGCTTGTGAGCGAGTTCTTTTGCACTTCTCTTTTGATAATAATTATAGGCATATTTGTTTACATAAGGAACTGTGTCGTCTTGTCCCTTAAAAGAGAGGGCACAAACATATTTAAAGGTACTACCGGGTATGTCCCATTTGCAGGCCCAAAAAATGAAAAGGTTATATTCCAACGGCATTTTAAAGTAAATATTAATTAATAACTTTCCTTTAAAAAAAAAGGGGGGGGGGCTTGGAAATGTCTTTAAGTGGGAAAATAACGATTATTAGTTGTCGAATCGACTTAAGAGCTATAGAGCCAATAAGAAATTGTACCGAATGGTCGTATATGTTTTGAGCTGCGCAAAGATTCAATCAGTTTAATTTTGGCCCTTATAAGAAGTGGGTTATTGATGTAGGTAAAATAATGCTCATGTACCCTTTACAGCTCATTTTATGTATGTTATTACCGAAGAAGAAACAAACAGCCAGTTTGTCACTCAATAGTGTTTAATCAGTGAAACCTAGCAAATAAACAGGTAAACTTCATATTTTGAATATTAGGACACTGCTAACGTTTAATTTTCACAGATGGGATAAACATGACATATCTATAATTCCTGCAAAATTCGAAATAATTTGATGTTGGCTTGCAAAAGGGAAATAGTATCTTTAAGGGGATGTTTTGGGGGTTCTTTTTTTTAATTATTATTTGTTAATTTGGCGAACAAGGAAGGTGAAAACCATAGGTTATAATCTTGTATAGAATCTTTCTACATTACGCCCCGTAATTTGAATCGAATGCGCAAGTATTACTCCAGGGTTTATTGTTTATTTCTTGTTGGCGAGCGTGCTAGTTAACGAATGGTCGAAATTCTTTGGCTTGCCATTTCATATTAAAAAGCATTTGCGTGACCAGCATCGCTTGTTAATCACTGATGTACAAAATGTATTACGAACATAATGAAGCGTAGCGAGCAAGCGAATTTTCATCCTTTTCATATAATAACTGAAACCATCTGCCTTAATAACTAAATATTATTTCACGAGCATGTAGTATATCTCATTCTCCATTTTATTTTTAGTTTTCTCCTACGTGTCCCGACGCAGCGCCGGCTAAATTTACCGTCATTAATCTTTCTATATTCTATTTGGTGTCCCTTTTCCCTTGTGTTCAGCCTTTTCTTGACCTTTTATTTTCCATGTTTTTTTTGTTTTTTTTGTCCTTTTCTTTTCTTTTTCTCCCCTGCAAAATGGAGCATTTGTCTTCAACGGGGTACTTTGGGGGCGTAGCAAATGTCGGCGGAGCAATTGTCGGCGGAGCAATTTTCGGCGGAGCAAATGTCGGCGGAGCAATTGTCGGCGGAGCAAATGTCGGCGGAGCAATTGTCGGCGGAGCAATTGTCGGTGGAGCAAATGTCGGCGGAGCATTTGTCGGCGGAGCAATTGTCGGCGGAGCAACTGTCGCCGGAGCATTTGACGTCGGAGCAAATGTCGCGGAGCAAATGTCGCGGAGCAATTGTCGCTTTTTGCGGAGCATTTGTCGGCGGAGCAATCGTCGGCGGAGCATGTGTCATGGAACCTTTGGAGATATACATTGTAAAGATATTACGTATACAGTTTACGTTAGACGTGGAAAGCCAGGGAAAAAATGTATTACATGTAACGCCTGGCTGGAATGCTCCCCAGGGAGTGGAGATTGTGCATACTTTGTGTGCAGGCAAGCACTGAATCCAATGACCGGGGTAATAGTATATTTGTAAAGCGCTTAGAGACATTTGTATTAAGCGCTATATAAGTTAGATTATTATTATTATTATTACAAAGAAATATTAAGTAAAATTAAAAAGCTGCTTATATGGTGGAAACAAAGAGATTTTACTTTGATGGCGAAAATTCAACTAATTAAGACTTTTCTTCTATCAAAGTTATCATCACTTACACCTTCACCGCCTTGGGCATTCCGTGAAATTGAAGTGTTAATATTGGATTTTTATTGAATGGAAAAAATAAAATCAAACGGAGTTCTATGTTTTTAGATTACGATAAGGGAGGTCTTAAATTTACAGTTTTCAAATATTTATTCCAACACAAAGAATCATGAGGATGAAAAGACTTATAACAGGAGATTCAAATATGATTTGGAAACGTTATTTAAAATACCTGACTAGAAAATACGGCCTCTTGATATTTTTCAGTAATGTATCGCCAGATTTACTTGCACTGTCATTACCAGATTTTTACCGTAGCATGCTAGAAGCTTGGCCGGGGACAAAAGCCTTTTTGCTTAAGAACGAAATTCCAAAAAAAAATCAAATTATTTACAATAAAAGATGTATCCGCATTTAGGGGCAAATATATTTCCTTGAAGACTTATTTCTGAAAAATGTTTTTAAAATACATCATATTGTTGATAAGAAAGGTGAATTGAAATCTATCACAGAATCTAAGATAATGGGTTTAAAAAACATTGAACTAAATATAATAAAACAGTTTTATGAAGGCATTCCATTCTCATGGAAAACCCTTTTGAATATTTTTGAACATCGTTGTGAGGATACCGAATTAAGTTTAGAATTCATTATTAACGGAAACCCTCACTCTTTGCAAGGCATAACATCAACATATATTTATAGTACATTGTTTAAAATGAGAACGGAAAAATCTTATGCTACATGCACCTTAGAACGTACATACAATATGGTCGAAATGACACGAGAACAATTTTCTTAAGACCCTGAAAATCCACTCTGGACAGAAAGCAGAAAGAAAGCAGAGAGAATTTCAATATAAAATGTATAATCTAATTTATACAAATAAGCATCTATACACTTCCAAACATGCAGTGAGAGATCCTTGCTCCTTTTGCAATAAACACAAAGAGAGCTATGAACATCTGTTTTTTACCTTCAAAAAGGTAGCAAATATTTGGAAGGACTGCGATGACCTTTTTTGCTTTATAAGCGTTAACAAATTTACACTGGCAAAAACTAATATCGGAATAAAAAGCTCCAATGCGGGAGAAGAACAACTGTTAAATCACATTTTTCTTTGAACAAAATATATGATTTTTAAAATATAGTTCAACTAAAAATAGACCCCCCAATTCCTCAAGAAATTAAAAACAGAATTATAGGAAATAGGAATTAGCGGGGGAGCGGGGCACTTCAACACTTCACTTCAGAAAATGGAACAACTTCCACAGTTAAGGACGGCGAGGCAAATACTTCTTTCTCAGACTCAGACATTTTTTTATTTTTTTTAGGAAGAGACAGGATCTCCAACAAATGTGCACATGTGAATGCTCGGGAAGGGAGGGGGGATTTGTTGAGCTTTGGACTGAAGGGGTGAGGGGATAGTGTGTCTGAGTATGTGAGCGTGTGTGGTGTGTCTGTCTGTCTGTAGGTAACTCTTTGATTTATAATATTCGTTCAGTATAATTAATTTGAAAACATTGTGTACTGTGTATTAAACTATCTTATGATTTTTTGAGGGATGTACAATTTTCTTTATACTTCGATATGCTTTGTAAATCAATAAAGTTGTATGTTGGTTTTTAATAAATATTTTGTACTGAATGAATACAATAAAACAATGCTACAAAAAAAAATCCTCTACAATTTTGATCTAAAATTGTGGTATTTCTTAGAAGATTTTCGTTAATAGTGATTATATCACGAATGGAAAAGGCCTCACAGCTATCGATTAATGATTTAGGCCTATTTTAATACTTAACAACGTACCAAATAAAAACAGACCGTGACAAACACTCTGTATTACCTTTAATCGGAATTCTTTGTAATCAGTTTGAGACACGGCTGAGCGGTGTGCGACGACGGCATAGGATTCTCTTGAAAGCCTCTTGAAAGTTGGGATGCTTCAGACCATAGATCATCGGATTGACCACGCTGTTGGCCATCGCGATCATGTAGCCATAGATGGTGGACAGGCTTGCACCAGGAATTACGAAGTTCACGCTTGACGCTACAAAGCAAAGCATGAAGAGGCAGACAACTATGAAAACATTCTTTGTGATCTCGATCTCCTTTTGATTGATGGCTTTGATCATGGGTGGACGAGAACCTTGAGATGTAGATGAAGAAGCCTTGTTCTGTTGCGTTTCTGCTGAGCTTGAAACGGTAGCTTTATCATCTGCAAACTTGTCCCGGAACTGCTTATTGTGTTGCAAAACGTGGCGCAAAATCAGTCCGTAAAATATCAGAGTGAGTGCCATGGTAGTAATGATGACAGCACCCTGGAACAAGATATTAACGTTGGCCATTGGGGTATCGGACAAAGTGCATAAGCCGTAGTATCTGTAATAACCGAGAGTCCCGACTCCTAGGACAGGTGGTATGATCATGAGTGCAATTGACTCTATCCAGATAAACAGCACGACTTTCGCAATATTCTTTGAAGTATTGAGACCTTGCTGACCACGAATAGATCTGGTGATGACGTACCAGCGGACGAAACCGATAGCGACTAAATTAGATACGCTACAGCATACGCTGGTGTATCCGACTCCAGCCACAATTGCACAGATGATCTCGGGAATCGGGTACCTTCCCGTTTGACTTAGGAGACCGGCGATCTGGAACGGAAGGCTGGAACACGCCAAAATGTCAGCGAAAGCGAGATTGACTACCAAGATGTTGGTGACCGTACGAAGCTTCTTCGTGGTGATGACGGAGACGATGACTAGAGTATTGCCAAAGAGACCAATAATTGTAAAAACCGCTAGGACCGATGCAACGATAGCTCGATGATAGAAAGCTATAGTTGGCGCTTCTACAGGAGATTGTGGACTTGTTTCCATCGTTGGCTAATTTAAATAAGACTTGTGGGACTTTTACGTTATCAAATCAATATCTCTATCCGTCTTTAGATGATTTTAGATGATGTCTATCTATCTGTAGACGATTTTGCGCTTGAAAACTTCTTACTAGCTAGGTGACTGATGGTGTTATTTTGTGAGTTTTCAAAATTAATGCGTTTTCCAGTGATAGATAACGCAGTTGATGTCTTTAGGACATTGATATGAATCGCAAGAATGTACGTGATCAGTAGCTGATACAAATAGTGGGTATTGCATCTCATCGAGTCAGCATTTGTATATCTGTATTCTTTTTGCCACATTTATAATCATGACATTTTTAAAATTCGTTATGCGCGAAAAACTATTGACTTATTGTAGATAATAGATTCTGAATGGCATTCTACTTTTCAATTAAATCTAAATCAGTTGTTGCCAACTGTTCGGTTCTATGTTTTTTCAAGATTTACTGCTATAAATTAAAGATATCACGGTAGGATGAATCTGCAACCGAAAAGATAATGTGCGTCAGGTTCATTAGATGCAAAGTTAGAGCTTCATTAAACTTCCACCATGCCATTATCAAACAATATACACATACATAGTGGCGCAAAAACAAGAGAGGGGAAGGAAAGTGAAGGTAAAGGAAGATGTTATAACCCCCTCCTACTCGCCAATGGCTTTTACAATTTGCATCTCATCCACCGAGTATGACCGGTGTCGTCCCCCCCCCCGACACCACACACACACACACGCACACATGCACTCACACCCGATACAAAATACAGATTTAGTGCCCCTACAATGTCTAGACCCGCGCTATACCACTCCAGAATCCAGTGAAATCAGGCATCATGTAAAAGCTGTGCCATTATGATTACATCCGCAAGACATGTTCCTTTGTTCAATCGCGATTCAGATCAAAATACTTATGTCTTCGAATCAAACCATCGTGAATTCAATAACATAAGATATACGAGGGTTGGGAAATTATGCTTGATTCAGGAAGGAATATATTATATTTGTATCGTTTTTCCCTTTCAAACATGCTTTCTTTTTCAACTGAATTTTCAGTTCTATAATTTAAAAAAATCAAAGTCATTGTACTGAGTCGCTAAACATGAAAACGTGCGCACCGAGGGCTTTACAAACCTATTATATGAGTTAAACATATTTTTTGGGGCACACCTACACAGAATGTATGAATTAAAGAATATTTAAAACATTCTTTGCCAACAAAGTTACCTTACCGATTTGAATAACAAATATCGACTTTCTCTTTATAGATTTTGGTGAGGAATTCATCGACTTCCAGTAGTCTCATGTAGATGAAACCTTCTTCACTATGTGACATACATTCAATTGGTGATACATTTCAAGGTTTTTTCACTTAGTGCTTTATTTGCTAAAGAAAAAAAATCAAAGTAAAGAAGAAAAAAAAAAAAACATACCAAAAAACTTGTTTCAACAATGTAAAGTTATCTAAGAAAATTATCCCTTTTCATTAAAACCTATTTTTCTGCATTCGCAGCATTTTGTTTTAAGCAAATTACTAGTAAAGGTTCTGTGCAGTATAACATTAATTAGACGCCATTATTCACCTTGTTTTAAAGAGTTCATAATTAGTTGTACCATTACTGCAGATGGAAATGTTTATGATATATATAT
>BEXV01000594.1:194628-206069 GCA_003118195.1 Hemicentrotus pulcherrimus | reverse complement strand
GACACTTGTTGACACATATATAGGGGTGGCAGTGCCTGGCATAAGTCAGAGGGCATGTCCTCCCAAATTGGGTTTGCAAAATATAACTAATGAAACTGAGAAATGAAGAAGGATGAAATGAGGAAAATACTACAATATGAACGTAAATCCGAGACTTACCCTACATGTAGATCTACTCATACTGTATCCACAATTTTCTCAGTTCAAGAATCCAGTCAGTCAAAGCTGGAAATCATCCGTCAAATGAAATTACGACCAATATACAGGTAGGTGCTCCCCAGGGTCCAATGGACTAATAAAATAATCTTGAATCTTGAATATTATAATATACACTTTCTTACAGGTTGCACAGCAAACAGCTGCACAATTGCTTACCGTACCGACGAAGGTGTGCAGGCGCTCACGCGTGTGTCAAGTTAGCGACTGTTATCTAAGATCCTCATTAAATCTGAATTAACAGTTGCTAACTTACATGTACACCTGTACAATCGAATGATGGATCAAAAATTGACTTTTCTAAGACAGTGAGAAAAACTAATTTGTGGTTTCATCGTTTCAGCCAGGCATGCATGCAAAGCTCCAGATGTGACAGTTTAATTGTGGAGCTAATTGTTCCCCCCCCCCTTTTTTTTTTTACTTGCACTTCATTAATCATCACAGAATTTGACAAGCACTGGGCATGGGTATATGCCAGTACTTAGTAGATTTTATTGTACTAAAATATAATGGTTTCTAAGACATTGGTACAGTCTCCACTCATTCATGATAAACATTTGGATGCCAAATGCTTTATTACAAGTACATTTAAATGAATACATTCTAATTACATCATGTAGTTTTAATTTTGATTGTAAAGTTTGTAAAATCCTCTTGGAAAACTTGAAATGTTCAAAGTTGATAAAATCAAGTTTAATATCATATATGTTTTTTCTCTCCAAACTTTCCACAGGTGGAATCTTGCAACCAGCGCTATATAGTAGGCACCATTCTCAGCGAGGGGACCAGTGAAGTAGACAAAGAAGTAGAAGCTCGACTTGTAGAGCACGATTTCAAGCTAACTAACTTCCCAGCTGTAGACCATGCAGTCATTTGCTCGTTTCCATTTATCTGGACCCTGTCTAGTTATATTGCAACTGCCAAAGTATGGCCCCAATTAGGAGAATACATAGAGGTAATCACTGTTTCAATTTATAGACATTCATTGTGTAAATGAGATGGGGAAAAGAACTTAATTCTTATCGTAAACAAAGGTATGAATTGAAAATTACTATAGTGTACTAAGTGTATAAAATTCATTAATATCTTTCTTTTTGTTTCATTCCTTTTGGACAATCAACTCAGATCGGGAGTTCTGGTATACAGTTGTTAATTTGTAGGAGAAAATATTTCTGCTCAGCAAATTATTTTATATCATGTTGATATTAAAAATGCTAATAACTGTTTACTTACTTTACTTTACTTTAATACACGATGTTGTAGGTCTAGCCTGTTCATCGATCCAGAATTCTTCCATTGTTACATTTACTGAAGAGTTTTACAAACCTATAGGGGTACATATCTACATGTATACAGGTACATGCAAACAGGCACTCGTATCTTCTTTAAACACTTATGATATAAGGAACTTATGGAACAATTTAAGAGATTTTTTATCAGAGGAGACTAGGTCACTAAACATTATGATTTGTTGTTCCCTCTGCTTTATTTCATCTAGGAACGTAAGCTATGTGCTCATCCAGCCATCGAAGTCTACACGGGAGATGAGATCCAATACATGCTGCCTTTGTCCAAGCAAGAGGATTTTTACGTCGAAGAAGCAAAAAAGGCCAAAGAGGAGATAGCTAAAAGCTTGCAAGAAAGTGATGGAATAGAAAATTCCTGTGCCCTACCGGATGATAGTACCATGACATCATCAGAGGGAAGTGATGCAAGCGGTGGAAGCGAAAGTTCCTTTGAAGAATTATCCCTAAAAGAAGGTGAAATGGAAGAAGAACCTAATGCTGCTACAAACGAAATTTAAATTTTGCTGATAAGTACATACTGTACATGTACAGTGTATTGATATACAACTGATACAAAACTGATGATGAATGTCACTGTTGATTTTCTTAAGATATTTAAGTGTAATAATGCATTAAAAGATACTTAATTTACAACCTACAGGTGTACACTTTGTTTCAAGTGGCATTTTGTAAAGTATCACTATCATTATTATAGAAGGTGAAGTTTTGTAACCCTCGAAGGATATGCTTCGTGTCGGCAATCATAGGAATATTTGTAATATAAGCCATGGAGCAGTGAGCAGTACATGTAAACCAGTTGGTGATTATTGTGAAGATAAGTTGCTATAATGTAGTTAAATATGTATTTCCTTATAAACATGTACCTGTTTATGCAAATGAAACAAAACTTGATATCATGGGAGATTGGTATCTGACATTTTTTTTTTTACTTGTCAGACATTAATTTCATCACAGCATCATCTTTCCTGCAAGTTAAAATAAAGAAAATAAATTGAATATTAAATGTGATTGTAATATGTTTATCATATATTGGTTTGGCAAGTGCATTGTATTGTTATCCAGTATCATAACCAAAAACCTGACCTACCCGGTCAAGTTGTATGAAATTATTTGATATTAAAGGAAACCAAAACCTTCATACTGAGTTACTTTTATAGTAAAGTTTAAGATATTTGAAAAATATCAGTGAAAATTTGAACAAAATCGGGCAAGAAATAAGAAAGTGAGAGCATTTTGAAATGACTAGTCACTAGAGGGCGGTATTCAATTTGATGACATCATCTGTAAACAACTCTCCATGCCTTTTGTACATAAAATTTCATGTTTTTCATTCTTTCTTGTGATTGAGATAATCTACTCCCCTGAAAGCAAGATATAGAATGCAAAATGATATTCTACTTCACATGTTATGTCGGATCAAGAACACAAATAAATACGAAGAAAACAAATAAATTGTGAAATTTTATGTACAAAAAAAATTGAATACCGCCCTCTAGTGACTAGTCATTTGAAAATGCTCTCATTTCCTTATTCCTTGCCCGATTTTGTTCAAATTTTCACTGATATTTTTTAAATATCTTAAACTTTACAATAAAAGTAACATAGCATCAAGGTTTTGGTTTCCTTTAACATTGGATGAATATGGGTTCAACCATAAATTTATGATATGTGATAGAGTATTGGAAAACATGAAGCAGCTTCAGTGTCTATAGAATTTCTGCTATCAACATTTAAATGTGTTATTATGTTGCAATTTGTCTAGCGATTTGTATCGTATGTATTGTATCACATTTAATTGAAATGTGAATTTGTGTCTGTTCTAGTCAACTGACGTGTCCAATGTTTCAAAATTTCTTGGGCTTTGACACTCTTACATTCAATGTTTTGTAGTCTGTTTGGTTTCAGTTTCTGTTCAATACATGATCTAGTTGGTTTTGAAATCTACCTCTATATATTTGTTTTCTTTTTCTTNAAACTTGTGTAACATTATAATTTTGTCTTTGAGTTCCTTTACAGTACATGTATAATTTCAGAAGCCTTTAACTTGGTTGGAATCGCTTTAGTTTTTAAGCGCAAATCCAGAGATACAAGTCGGTCACTTTTGTGAAATTTAAAAAATGTTGTAATTCTACAAGTTGATATCAGCAGAAACAAGATGTCAAAGAAGTAAACCAGTGATGAACATGTAAGTGTTTCTGATACATGTGTTTAAGCATATACATGTATTTTTGGTCTATAGCTACATGTGGTAAGCATAAATTTGAATTTGAAGATTCAGAAGGCTGAACTGTTTTTAATAGAGCATGGAAACTTTTTTTTTCTCCAAATGAGTAATATTTGAAAAATAAATCTTGTAATTTCTTTGTTTGCAGATTTTTCAGAACAGATTGAATAATTTGAGGTCTTCTGTATTATTTGTGCAAAAATGCAAAATTCGTTATATTTGAATAAAACTACTGGTATGGCAAATACCTTAATTTTCTAAGTTTTTTTGGCTTCTATATGCAATTGTGCCATTATTTTCTAGTTGAAGTATGCCACACGTTTTAGGTTATCAAATGATATCAACATTGCCTGCAAGCACCAAAGTCAAAGTAGCATAATTCCCTCTTCCAATTGATTTTACAGGTAGATTATGTGCTTCCAAATTCTTGCTTTAGCAAAATTTCCTGACTTCCTGCATATTTCTGAAAGAATTTTCTACCATAAAAGCTGTCATCTAAATCGACATTGATAGATGTGACAAGTCTTTGAATAGTGTGTATTTGGTGTCGGTTAACTGCTATATTTTTATTTCTTTCTTCTTCTTTTTCTTTTTCAGTTTTTGTCATAAGTAGTGCAAGTCAGTATTGTTGAATGTGAAGCTTGAAATGTAATGAAATAACACTTGGGCATTGTTTTATTAAAGCCACTGGCTCAGGGAATACATGGTGCGGAGATGAAGATAGTGCAATGATTACAGCAGTGGTCACGTTTCCGGGAAGGGTTCAAAACCAAGTCCTAGTATTAGTGCTTACTGGGTGAGGCATTGCCCTTTAATTATATAAATTGTTGTCCCTCAGATAGGACCTAAAACTGAAGGTCCCACTTTTTCTTTTATGTACATATGAGCAACTAGTAAGCAGCATACATTATTAGCATCATATGTAAAATCAGCAAGAAGCCTCATCTTGCAAGGTATGCATTATATTCTGATGTGAATGTATTTATTATTCATATGTTATGTGGTTGGATGATGCCCCTGTGACGATTTCTTTGCCGTAATTCCATGGACTAACTGAATTCCTAACTTCAACCCTGGACCTAATAATATACCTTGCTCTAACCATTATCTTAAACCTAGCCTTACACCAAATTGTAATCCTTGGCCTAACGTTATACATGTCCTTCTGACCAAATCAAGTCTAGACTAATTATCGCTGGAGCAAGTGTCTGATCACTGCTATTGAACATGTAGTATATTGTTTAGTATCAATATTTTGATATAATGCCAAGGCCTTTTCGTACAACATCAGCATACTGCATACTGGTAATGAAGTTTGGAAGAGCAGCTAAGATGAGGTCAAATAGTTGGATGACATACTATTCCCCATTTATTTTGGCTTCTTTTATAGTGTCAATTATTTTTCAAATGCCAATGCCGCTAAAATACAATATCAGCACACTGCATAATGAAGTTTGAAAGAGCAGCTAAGATGAGGTCAAATTGTTAGACACACTCCATATACTCCCCATTTATTTTGGCTTCTTCTATAGTGTCAATATTTTAAATGCTAATGCCTGTATGTACAATATCAGCACACTGCATACCCGGTAATGAAGTTTGAAAGGGCAGCAAAGAGTAGGTCAAATAGTTAGATGACATACTATTCCCCATTTATTTTGGCTTCTTTTATAGTGTCAATTAAAAGAAATGCTAATGTCTGTAAGTACAATCTTAAAGCACACTGCACAATGAAGTTTGAAAGAGCAGCTATGATGAGGTCAAATAGTTAGATGACATACTATTTCATTTATTTTGCCTACTTTCATTTTCAGAAAACATATCAAGTATAAATCTACTAATATTACAGTACTTTGATTTTTGTAAAGATTTATAAACCGAGGTACAATTATACGTTTCTGTACATGTTTAACAGTA
Source organism: Hemicentrotus pulcherrimus (assembly GCA_003118195.1). Taxonomy (NCBI): domain Eukaryota; kingdom Metazoa; phylum Echinodermata; class Echinoidea; order Camarodonta; family Strongylocentrotidae; genus Hemicentrotus; species Hemicentrotus pulcherrimus. The sequence goes on along the minus strand of BEXV01000594.1, from coordinate 200,405 downwards.
CATTCATACATGGGGTATGAAATTCTGTTTCAACATAAAGAAAAAGTGTTTGATAGTGTTAAGTGGCTGCTTTAATTTTATGAATTTTAATTTCTCTGTTTTGCAGTTATTTTCACTTTTCTAAAATCCAAATGTTTATTTGTGTATTAAAGACAGGTACAGACATTCTATTGGTGTAATGTTTACCCCATATAAATCTGAAAAAATGTAAATATCTATTTTGTGTCTGAAAGTGAATGAGAATTAAGGGTGCAATGAAAATGCATGTATGCAGGATTGCAAATACATGTGTGATACTATGAAAATTAAGTCATCTCTGAGATCGGTGCAAGCAAAAGAAAAATGGTCTTCATCTCTTGATGCTTCAAATTTCAAAACTGTTGTAACTGCGAGATCCTGATTAGAACAAAATAAACATGATGAAGGCCTGTTAAAGGTACCGGTATATGGATTTCTTCAAAGATGACAGTCACGAGTCCTACTAGAGCTTAAATCGAATAAAATAGCAAGAAAATTGATAATTTCAGAGTTCACTTCTCATCTCTTCCTTTGCATGACACAAAACAAACGAATCCTTGGACTTGTTCATTGTGTTATGTCTTCGTAGTTACATGTATGTTATTCCATATCAAACCAAAAAAATGTCATCTTATAAGTAGACAAACTATGAATAGCAAATTAGTAATTGCTTACTCTGTACTATTGATGAATACTGCATTGTACCCAATGTAATGGGAAATCAAATATTAAGCAAGTGGCATTATTTAAGGGCCAAATACGACAACGTCTGAAAAGCTTTACCCTAGTTGCCTTATGACATACAATTGAGGTTAAATCAATATTCATACATTCATTTATGTACTCCCAATACATCAGCATTTTACTCCAGTTTACTCCAGTTTTTGTGATTTAGATTTGGTGGAGGTACCGTTAAGTTAGAATTAAACAGTCTATATGTGAAGCCAATACTGAATATGAAAGAAAAGGCTGCTGAGTTTCATTTATTATCCCCTCATTATAGTACAGTCTAATGGAGGTATTTCTTGTTCTGACTTATATAGGCCATTTGTACCCGGCGAGGGGATGCTACGCTTTGCGTTGACGTTTGTTAATGTCGGCCTTGATATGATATTTGAAGTTCAGAAGTGAAATAAAAATGAAAATAAAGATTATCCTTCGCTTCTTGTCTGGTTTTACTTCTGTTTTCATGTACCGGTAAAGTCTTCCTGCTACTTCAGTTTTGAACATACATTATACTTCAGGAAGTAAATACATACACTCAAATTTGGTCGAATAATTCTGCATTTAGTTTTAATCAATGTTCTGACTGTCGCTTAAATATTGTTACTTGATGGACTACTACATTCAGATTACGGATTTCAGTAATATTAAATCACCAACAGATATATACATGTATAACCCCAAATACTTGATAAGCTTTGTCTTTACAATTCAACCACACACACAAAAAAAGACTTTCCATTAAATTGACATTTCAAAACTGTTCCTATTTCTGTGATATCAATGACATATTGTACATGTACAATAGAAGCCTTTAATATCCAAACTTACTTGGTTGTATTTTGTCCATTGTATGTTTATCCTTGGTTATTTTTGGTGAATTTATGATTACCGGTATGTGTTTTATTTTTTCGCCTTGTACTGTCCTGTGTATTCTGGCAGTAGCCTAGGCTTGAATATTCATGTTTACATGCTTTCTCTTGTTGTAGTCAATACATTCAGAACCGGTATGTGACAATATGGTACTAGGTAGAGTATAGGACACAACGGATCGGGCTTGCCCATATGAGGACTACACAAACACTCCTTCATAAGCAGAAGTACGGTAAACTAATGCACATTACATCTACCGGTAACACGTAACAACTGAATTATTCACACCCCTTGTAAATTTGATGTTGTTTGTGTTTTTTGTAACTCAAGAACGGAAAATGGATTGGTCGAATTAGGGCTTAATAAGCTTTAACCCTTTGCTTACGGGAACCTGGTGGTCCCTGTGTTAAGCCTATGGGACCTATAAAATTCAGTAGTCATCGGGTTAATATGTCACATTCTCAAGAAACATAAATGGGACAAGTCATTTTTTTGCATACTTAAAAAAATACAAAACTTGGTAAGGGTATCAATATTTTAGTTGTTAATTGCAAATGTACATGACCCAAATCAATGTTAACTATCTTTAAAAGAAAGCGAAAATAAATAAAATCTACACTAGACATTAGAGAACACATGAATTAACATTGCATGTTAATTTCATGGCTTGAAACTGCATGTAACATTAAATGAAATATTGCTTCAAAAGAAATTAAATTTGATCTCAAACACATGAATTATCATTTATGGTTTTTCAACTCCTCAGTATAATGAAATGCAGTCAGAAACTGCAACATATTTTGTGAAAAAATACTATGTTACAAACCTGGCGCCATCTTGTGCACAATGAACAAAAAAACTAGATACAGAGATAGAGATCTTGATCGAGTGCTGTGGACATTGCATTTATAACTTCATCATGAGCAGAAATAAAACCATAGCGTATCAAAGCTAAACAAATGTTGTATAATTGGATCCCAGTATAAAACAAGCAATTATTAGAATACACTCAGCTTGAAAGAAAAACAAAACATGCACAACACAGTATGATCCATTAATAAAATTACTTAATAAACCTTCTTAGTTTACCTATATGTAAATACCATGATCATTACTATTCAAAAAAGGGACACCTGGATGAAGCATTTGATGTAAATTCTTTTCTTTTTTTAAAGTTGAGATGTCATGTTCTTTCTTGATTTCATCAAATAGATATATTAATTGTACTACCCTTGCTATGGTTTTATAAAGCTTATATATTCTGCAACTTTTTATCCTTGCACCCCCCTCCCCCCTCCCTATAAAAAAAATTTGATACAACTAAGACAATTGAAACAAGTATGCTCATAGATGCTGCTTGTAAGTGTCGGCTTGCATGGTGATGTAGATATGGTGCAACCGTAAACCTACTGTATAAGTATGCTCATGATTAAGAAAGCATTTTGAACATGGAACACAGGTTCAGCCTGCAAGGTGCTATATTTTAATGCATGGCACTCATTTACTTTTTTGGAGTTAAGCTAGCAATAGATGAGTAAAACATCAATGACCCAATTATTTTTCAGCTGACTGACAACGATCAAAACTATTTACACAGCATTGATAACACAAGTTTTTTTAAAGGCATGATAATTATGATGTCCTGTGCATCAGTTATTCTCTCATGAGAAATACTGGCCATGATAGCGAGGTGCTTCAGTCATTGGAGGTCCCATAGGAGGGGGCGGAGGTCCCATTTCAGGCCTAGCACCTCGTGGAGCCTGCGGAGGGGGCATGGAGGGTACCTGGTTAACCATGGTTGGAACTTGAGATGGGGGTGGTGGGGGTGGCATGTTAGTTTGTGGTGGAGGGGGCATACTGGAAGTAGGAGGAGGACCAACTGGCCATCTTGGTACACCGGGGGCTGGGAATGGTGCATTCCCCCCAGGGATGGGTGTGTTCGACTGGAAAGAAGGTCGTGGCGCATTGTCATAGTGGGGCTGGTTCATTCGGGGCGGTGGGACACCTCCCTGACTGTAGACTGGGGCTTGTTGTGGATGCATGATGTGCATCACTTGGTGTACACTGATCGGTGGCCCTGTGTATGAACCAGAGACTGGGGGTGGGTGAGAGATGGGCACATGGGAAACGGTCGATGGAGGAAGATGTTGAGGGTAGGCCACATGTTGTGGTGGAGGGGGCGGAGGTGGGCCTTGATGCTGTTGCTGGACAGGGACTATTGGAGCTTGTGATGGGTAGGACACAACTGCACCATGGACCTGAGACGACTGCTGGTAGTCTTTGCTACTGTCATGCAGAGGGACAGTGATAAGGTTGGACTTTCTGACTGGCACATTGACGTGGTAATCCTCAGGTCCACTTTGGCTGCTCGCCCCCTCCGATGGGCGTGGCTCATACTGCATCTGCTCTGGCATGATATGAGAAGTCTGTGCTGGGGTGGGGCCAGGGTATCCATCCTGGTGAGATGAAACATACGACTGGTGACTACGAGGGTCACTCCTGGAATCGGATCTTGGATCGGTCATTCTGGACATTGTACTATGACCTTGGTCCTTAACGCTTGAAGTGGTTGATGATACTACCTGACTAGGAGGTTTTGGAGTATGACGATGGTTGATGTGGGCCAAGAGATCCCTATGTGAGAGATAAGTTCTGCGACATCCTGTATGGCAATGCTTTGGTGCTCCATAGGCGCAGAGAAATATGCTACCAAGAGGAGACTGCTCTATTCGCTGTACAGGGTCTTCACATCTATTTTTGAAATAAAAAAAAATATATAATATGTAGAAAATATGTGACAGCACCACTTACTAGTATCAATATAAAATAAACAAAGGATAGGTACAAAGAGCTTACAGAGTTCCTTAACCCCAAAACCTCTTTGGCATGGAATTTATGCTAAATTCTAAACTGAATAACTGACAATCCAACAGGTGTAAATTCATGAATTTCTAGCATATGCATAATTAATGTGTTCGCATTAACAGACATTTTACTTTATAGTTTGACAACACTGGTGTGATATGACTTAATTTATAGCATTCAGAATCACATGATAAACTAAATTCAGAGAAAACTTACCGTAAACAACTCTTGTCCGTGGCCTTGGCACAGTCAAAGCAAAACACGTGTTTGCATGGAATCTACAGGAAGCAAGGCAGGGAAACAATTTGATGAAGAATTGACAGACTATCAAAATTTGGCTAAAAATAGCTGAAATTAACCATGAATACTTGTTGAAATATGTACTGTTTCACTACATAAAAAATATAGACAATTTGTATAGTCTAGACCCAGTCAATCTCCATTTTCGAGTCATTTATGAAAGAGTGCCTTGCATTCAAAACATCATTAAAACTGGGGTAAACTTAGAAGATCTGCACGCAATTATACATTTATGATTTTAGAAAATAGGATTCAAATGTAACTCATTCTGATGGTCATGGAAATGATTACAATTTTTTTGTCAAAGTAAAGTCGTGATTTAATTGTAGAATGAGACCAACAGATAAAACAACACACACAAATCCATGTATGAATATATATCATATACCGGTACATTATTATGCCATAGCCCAGTACTACTCAACAAAATGATGATTATTGAGAAAACATTACTTTAATGACAGATGAGTTGAATTTTCGAATCCATCTATGGCTTTCTGAAAATGTTTCAATACAGATCGCTGATTTGCACAATATATCGTACAAAGCAGGCATCCTTGCATTCTTTTGCAATGTAATACAACATGTAGATTAGACTGCACTGTTCTACTTCAATACTTACCATTCTGCCATATGCCATGATAGGAAAGCTGCATTTCTCACAGTTGTGAAGTTTGGGATCTTGATCCTTTCTGCCGACCAGATTCATCTGAAGATTGGTCAATAAGAGACAAAAGTGGAAGGAATGAAAGTTATATTACATAGTGACTTGCAGTCTGTTGCCTACACAAACAGATGTTAGATTTTACACAGAAGGCGAGTACTCTATGATCATCTGTTATGTTCCTTGTTTTAATGTTACCTACAACCTCTTTACCATCTGCCGCTATCACTGCTACATCTGTAATTTTCTTTTAAGCCAGTCCTGACAAATTTAATGTAATGAACAATTATTCTCACCCTTGGGAAGATGAAATCAACATGGTGTTGATGCAATG
>BEXV01000594.1:169044-180839 GCA_003118195.1 Hemicentrotus pulcherrimus | reverse complement strand
GGCCCCCCCCCCCCCAGTCAGAGAGTGCTTAAAATAGCCCAGTATAGTAAGGGTTAATAGGTTGACAATATTCTATATTTATTGTCTGTTTTTCCTGTAGGCTATATCTAATTTATACAGTGATCAGTTATCCGAGTTTATCAGAAGACATCTCCTGTGTTTGAAGTCTGATCTATTAGCCGATTCTGCAGGTGTGTCCACACATTTCTTTTTTATTGTAGTGGAGTTGTTTTTTTGAAAGCCATGGTTAAAGATAAAGTTGAGTTCTGGTCATACGATTGCATTGTGAAAGAAAAGGTGCTGAATGGATCAAAAAAAGTTGATCATGTAGCATGTAATATTGGTGTGTACTGCAAGGTTCTGGAGTCATCAAAATCATAATAAATTTGGCCCAGTCTTGGTAAAGTAACAAGCACTTTACATAGAAAAATTCATATGGGACCACACAAATGGTGTCGGCCTATACTTAACTTTATTTCCTTATCTTTCTATGCTAATTACTCAGCCAGTATTCATTTTCTACCAAAATTGTATTGCAAATGACATTTATTTGTTATCTTGAACGTTCAGTGTAAGTTTCGTTTGATTCTGTGAGAATTCATTTTTTTTTTTAGCAGAACTCAAGTTTATCTTTAACATTTTGAAAGACAGGAATTGTGTCTAGAAAGAGACTCCAGACATACCTTGTTATGTATTATAGACACTGGTAAGTGAAATAGGTACTTGTTATATAAGAATGAACTTGAGTTATGAAATTTGAAGTTCCAATCAATCACAAATTGACAGCACTGTGACGTATCTTGCGAGCTCCCCTCCTATTATCTTTATACATAAATATTACAAATTTCAATTTTCTTCTTCATTGATGACAGAATATTTTTTTTCTATACAGGGGTTTAAATACATTGACAATTTTCTTGAGGGATTTTTTTTTTTAGTACAGAGCGAATGAGAGGGGAGCTTACAAGATTCGTCACAGAGTTTCTATTTTGTACTTGATTGATTGTACCTTCAAAATTCATAACTTTCCTATTTTTGTATTGATTTTTGCTCAAACTTTCTCTGACCTGTTTTTTCTTCTTCTATTAAATCCAATTCAATATCAGGATTTCCCCTTTAACGGACTAGGTCAAGAGCCTTAAATGTATCTGAGAGAAGTTGGTATTCAGTATGTCCAATTCTAGACTCAAGATATATGATATCCAAAGAACACAGCTAACTCTTGTCATTCTTTGCATTCCCCATAGATGCAACCTCAAGCTTGCATTCACTACTTGACGCTAAAAGGAGGTTAGCTGAGCAAGATCTTACCACCCTGAAGAGCTCGTACAATCTTCATCAGCCAATGACACCCCTCCAATCGGACGTTGATCCCGAGGTCAAGATGCGTGGGACAGAAGAGATTTGGGGGCCCTCCGATATCCTTCCTGCGGCAACTCGAGCTTTGAGATTGCATCTAGATGTCACTATTAAAAGGTAGAAGGTCGATGACTGTTGTTCTTTTGCATTGGCTAATCAGGTGTCCGTCACATTGATGACGATGATGATCTTTTTATGTACTTGACAGCTAAGAAAGCAAGAAAGCAAATATATATATAGACTTTCAGATAAAACTTGACAATCTATTGTCTTTAAGTCTGATTTGAAAGGGTACAAGTGCATCAACTTGTTTTTGAACCAGTGACCTTCCCCCTACTAGACTTCTGCGCTCTCACTGAACCATCATGACCCCTACATAATGTATAAAGTGAGGTATTTCACTATTTGATGTAGTGTTAGAAATAGACAACTGATAATAATAATGATAATAATAATAATAATAATAATAATAATAACAGTGGGTTCTTGTATAGCGCTCATGTCTGTCATACGCGACACTCCTGGCGCTCCCAATTATTACCCTGGCTTTAGCACGGCTGCCATACGGCGCTCAAGCATTTCAAGGAATTAATTCCTGCCAGGTATGTTATCTCTCTCTCTCTCTCTGTAGATGTTGATTGTAACAGACAAAATAATCAAATGATACATGAAACTATATCATGTATGAAAGTACATTCTTGTAGATTCCTTTAAATAGATGTAGTGAGTGTCATTGAAAACAACTGCTCAGTGCGAAAACAAAAATCCTGATAAGGAAGAAACATTTTGTACCACTTTAGACCCTTCAGTTTAAACCAAACATAATTGCAATATGAGCTCTCAATAAACATTCACTTTGTTATCCTTCCAGTGCAATGCAGTTAGAAACGGGAACACTTAAGGAGGATGGCAAGTCTGACCTGGCGGACTCCGAGATACATGATCTTGAAGAGTTACTCTCTGAGGTCAAAGGTCATTTGGAAGCGTGCCAAACTTGCGTACATGAAGCCGAGACAGCTCTTGCCAAACTAACAGGTCGTGTGGAGCCAGCAAAGCTGAAAGAACCTGGTAAGATTTTATCTCTCACTTTTATGAAAATAAATTAGATACTACACATATATGAGAGTGTTTTATATGATCGCTAGATGGGGCCCATGTATTGTGATAATGTAATATAGATGAAGTGGCAGATATACTTGTGCGATATGGTCTTTTCCTTTTTTAAGAAAAATAATTTGATGGAATATGGAGTGGTTTTGTTTTTCTCTATTGCTTACTTTCAAAATGCATTCAGGGAAACAAACTATATCTATGAAACTATTGCCCATTGCCCATGTATTGTAATAATGTAATATATAGATAAAGTGGCAGATATGCTTGTGCAATATGGTCTTTTCCATTTTGAAGAAAAATAATTTGATGGAATATTTGGAGCAGTTTTGTTGTTCTCTATTGCTGAATTTCAAAATGCATTAATGGAAACAAACTATATCTCTTAGCTCTATGAATGTTACAGCACATAGCCCTTCCTCAAAATTTACTACCCACCTGGTAAATAGAAATGAGTAGAAAGGAAAAAAACATGAAATTCTTGTATATGCCATGAAGTTTTCTTCTGTTCTGATATAGATAGAATAATTTTCAAAAGTGTCAATGTTTCCCTTCATTGCGCAATTATTATACAAAATAAGATGTTTTTAGATGGTGCATTACAGTAATTTGTATGAATTTCTTAAGTTATGTGGTATCATCTATTTTAACATTTAGATGCAGTTTTCTCACCATTCTCCATTCTATCTCCCCTCACTTTCTCCTCTTCCCGTATACTCCTCCCATTGTTTGCCCATCTCCCTGTCTTATTCTGGGCTTGATCTCTTCAGTGATGAGCAAGACAGAGACCAAGCAATTGAAAGCTGACATACCAACACCCCAGCATCTAGATTTCATATCACCCAAGGACTCAGATATTGACTTCATTGAAGAGGAGGTGAGCATGATCTTTGTTCAATTTTGTACTTACCAGTAATGACTGCTTAATCAGTACTTCACCATGGTTACTGCTATACATAACGTCTCTCATTTGTATACTGTGCTTCTCCTTTCCTATTACTATTAGCTTGACAACTTTATCGATTAATAGTAAAAAAATTCTAAATGAACAACTACATACAACAGATCTTTTGCTTTTACAGATCTAATAAAAAGTAAATCAATTATATGAAACTTTCTGTTGGTGTTGCATTGTTCCCTAGACTGATTTAGAATTAAAGCCTATTTATTTGTTCGTTGATAGGCTATTGCCGTAGTAGAAAATGATAAGAATGCTATCCATATTTCTTCATCTAAATAGCTTTATTTGTGGATCATTTCCCACTTTTTCTCCCTCTCTTTTCTTTCACCTACCTATATCTACCTACTGGTACATGTATCTCCCAACTACTTTGTTTCTTGTTCTCTGCCTTTTCTTCATTTTAATATTCCTTCTTCTCTCCTCCTCATCACCTATATATCTCCAGGTGTTTGAGGCTTACATTGGTCCAGAGAAAGATGATAACATACCAGATTACAGCATGGAGGATTTGATTGAAGAAAGGGTAAGCTTCTGTTGTGTATTATTCAAATGATGTATATTATTAAAGTTGAATGATTTTTTCATTTTGTCATTATACTACTAAATTGTCCCTTGAAAATATATACCGGTATTGCATTTAAATTCAACCATTGAAATGTATCAGTTTTTGTTACAAAACAGAGCAGAATTACCCCAAATAAATTGTTTCTTTTTCCCTGTGAATTGTCATGGCAGAGATTTAGAAAAAAATATTCCTCATGTACACAAATCATAAGTTCAAATTCAGGGTGCTGTTTATACTGTGTAAAACCAGGGGGAAAACCCTGGTTGAGTGGTCCACATGCCTATCCCTATTCAGTTATTGTGAGAGGAAAGTCCCGAGGGTGACAGTGGTTCAGTTCACTTTTCCCCTTCTTGGAACAATTGATTTCAAATTTAATAACATTAAAGATATACCACGTTTTATTCAACTCTCTTTATTTTTGTCTTCCTCCAGAGAAATAAGAAGCAAGATTCTGAAGATGCTAAACACATGCTGATGGAACTCAACTCGGTGCTGATCAAAAGAGAAGGGGAAAAAGAGAAGATGAGAAGGGAGAGGAGAAGAATGAAGGATGGAGGTGATTTAGTCAAAGAAACAGAAACACTAGGTGTACTGAATGAAGGAGCGGTAGATAGTACGAATGATGACAGGACAATAGGAGATGGAAAGACAAACATCCCTGTTACTTGCGATGGTTCGTTGAGTGAGTTAGAGAGCGGAAATACCACTACACTGAGTGACAGTTTAACTGATTTAGATCATAATCAGACATTATCCCATGAACATCATGAGAGGCATATAGGTAAATCCAACCCTCAACAACTATCAAATGATATCAATTGTACCGAGGACTCCTCATTTGAAACAAAATTACTAGAAGTCGCTGACAATGGGGACGATGAAAAATATGATGACCAAAAAAGTGATGACCAAAGAAGTGATGACCGAGTTCTTCACCATCAAATGTCACTGAATGGTTGCCAGGATGTTGGTTCTTCAGGAAGCGGTGAAGGATATGATGCCTCAGGTATTGGAAGGAGTACAGAGACGACGATAAGAAGGCCAGTTCCAAAGCCAAGAAAAAACATCGGCAAAAGACTAAATCCTTCAAGCGATGGAAAAGTGGCGCCTCTTGGATCGGACTCCATTGCAGCTTCCCATGAAAGTGGCCAAGCTTCTCTTGTAAGGTCTGACCTGAACTATTGTGACCCTGAAGAGAACAAGAGTTTGGACTCTGAATGACATGGTTCAGAGAGTGTAGATGGGGAGGGGGTGTGTCGGTGGAGACAGCAGCCCATTGCTATACCATTCATGCAAGGGTTAGCAGCGGAAGCTGTCAGGATATCAAGAGAAAGGCAATCACTGACTGAAGATACATTCGGAGACTGAACATTCTGAGACTGAACATTCTGGCATCTTGACGTCGATGATCAATGACTTGATTTCTTTATTCAATCAATAAGTTATTGATTGGTTAAATCTTTTTGCTTGTTTTTCGTGTTACATCACAACCTCTTCTCTCAATGCTTCTATAAGATGAATACACTGACCTGAACTTAAATCTTTTTGCTTGTTTTTCGTGTTACATCACAACCTCTTCTCTCAATGCTTCTATAAGATGAATACACTCGGGGAATCCCCCAAAACTGGTTTCCATTCGATAACTTGAGTAATGTTTGATGAATTTTAATGAAATTTGATATGAAGGTAAATGGTATTAAAACACAGCCTAATTCCAATTTCTGAGTATGTGGGTCAAAGGTAAAAGGTCATAGCTCATTAAATATGCAAAAACACCCAATTATATAACGGTATGTGAGAATGTGGTTAACTTCCTTTCCTTGTAATCCAATAGAGGTAACTTGTTCTGACGTATATAGGCCATTTTTACCCTGCCTGAGGGGATGCTACGCTTTGCGTTGACTTGTTGTATATTTACCGTAAGCCCCCATGCAAACTGAAATTTTTCAGAGTTGTAATTGGATTTTGTTCTCGTCATATTAGATTTACCCCTCCCTAATTCACCCCCCCTTCTCTCTCTCTCTCTCTCTCTCTCTCTATCTATCTCTTTCTCTCTTTGTCTTTTGAATGGTTTGTGTTTTAGCCCAGAGAACATTTAAAGAGCTAAATAACTTTAAATGTTTTAGAGTATGGGCAACTCACCTTTGAGGGATGTAGGTCCTATCATGAAGTTGTAATGAAAATGACAGATATAATAAGTATTCAATGTAGATGGTGATGAGTAATAATTATGTTTCCTGCATTTTCTTGCCATTTTGCATATTGTCTGTGAGGGTAATGCTGGTGTCCACACCTGAAATAAAAACTTTCAATGTTTACAAGAGAATATTGAGATTTATTGCTTGCTTGATTTTAAAGGGGAAGTCCACCCTGATATAAAGTTGGTTTTAATAGAAGCAGAAAAATGAGAGAAACACGTCAGTGAATGTTGGAGCAAAAAACAATTAAAAATAAGAAGGTACCGGTAATAAATATTTGAGGTGCGATCATTCAGACACAAATTGGCAACTCGCTGGCATATCTTGCGAGGCCACCTCCCATTTACCCTGTACAAAAAACTTGTAAAATGTATATTTATTATTAAAGATAAAGACCAGTTATGGTCATGTGATTGCATTGTGAAATAAACGTGGAATTGATCAGAAAAGGTTGATCATCTAGCATATAAGTATTGGTGTGTACTGCAAGGTTCTGGAATCATCAAAATGAAATTTGGCCCAGTCTTCGTAAAGTTACAAGCACTGTACACAGAAAGATGTATATGGGACTACGCACACACGCGTGACACGTGTGTTTATCTCTCACAGTCCAATAGATAAACTAATTTACCAAATATAGCAATTAGTAGGTGGTTTCCCCGCAAAATTGTTATCATCATGTATTAGTCAAAACATTCTTTCACATGATTGGTAAAAAAAGAGCTTCCATTTCATTTTTTGAAATTGGGGCGTTTCTAATATGGGCCTTTACCTTTAAGAAATTTTTGAATTATACATTCACCCTGAATTTCTTTTTGCAAATGTGTTTTTATAAGAACCCTGTCAAGTCATCAAAAACTTATATAATGAAAAGAACAACAAAAATTCTGTACAGGGCAAATTTGAGAAGAGCACGCAAAATACGTCTCAATGTTGCCAATTTGTGTTTCACTGACCACGACTTCGAAAATCCATAAATTTCCTAATTTTTAATTGAATATTGAATATCGCAATTTTCTTCTTTTATTAAAACCAAGATAATATCAGGACGGATTTCCCCGTTAAGAGCATTAAACAATATTGGTAATTTCATTGATCTTGAAATAAAACAATGGGAATATACTGGGGAAAATGGTAATCAGGGAGTAGCTAAACTGAGAGGAACACCCAAGAGAGCAGAAGAGAGAGAGAGAGAGGAGTGAGAGAGTGATTCAAAGAGATAAAGAATAGTATTACAAAAACACAATATGATGAACGAATTCAAGTGTTTGCAACATTATTGAAAGAGAGAAGGATTCACAGGAAGAAGGTAATTACACTTAACTGGATTACTGAATGGTGTGAAACAAATTATCAACTAAAAACAATGGGATTTCAGAAAATAATAGGAGTACATAGATTGTCTCTTACTGGATGTCTTTTAAGTCTGTCTTCCATTGCTCTCCATATCTTTAATGTGAAGTCTTAGCTTTGCAAAACTTGAGTAAATCTGGTTTCTTTCAAATTGATGTTGAGGAAATAAAATCAATCCTCCATATAAACTGAACAAAAAGATCCTTACAAGTTCTTTATTCATATCAAATGGCAGTTTATATAAATGTTAAAACACCACTAAATATATTGGAGCCATGGTACCTTTAGCACCCCCCCCCCTCAGGAAATTTCGTGATGCAATTCAATTAGTGTCCTCTCCAAACATTAGGTGAACCGTTTTGGAGTTCAGTGACCTTTTATGACCTCATATCGGCCCGAAAATGGAGATAGGTTATAGATCTTCTGTATATGGAAAAACATATATTTCCATATAAAATGTATCAAAAAACATATATTTCCATATAAAATGTATCAAAAAACTTGTATTTTCATGTAAAATTAGTAATTTTTTTGTAATTGATGTCATTGTTATTTCTAAACTTTATATCCAGATAAAGGCCTTGACTGGCAATATAGGCAAACAATTGTAAAATAGATAGAAGTTTAATCCCGTATTTCAAAAAGAAATAAAAAGGCAAGGATTGAATTGGCATAAAAGACTCTAATTAGCAAATCACAACCTTGTAAATTAAGAGATGTCTAAATGTTTACAGAAATTATATCTATAACCTGATGATCCATGCAAGAGGTGTTTTGATTGCCAAATATATTATGCCCTTCCCTATGTAACTTAAACCCTTCGTAAGGAAGTGCTTCACATCCGTTTATATTTTTCCCACACTCATTTTAAGGAAATCATTGAGGAAGAAACACATTACTTTTAAACACCATTTCCTTTCAGTGGGCCTGAATTCACTTACCGGTACTAACAAGATCGTAGGAATTCAATCCATCCTTCGGGATTTTGTCTCGTCTGTCATACCTATTATACCTTCAAAATAAAGCATCATCTGGTCGTGAACAAATGGGGGTTCCCCGCGCTCAATGTTGGGAAGCTTCAGACCGGGGAATCGTACATCACCATGGTGATTGCATGTTTTCGGACGATACACAAAGAACATGTCCCAAATTACACTTGTACAAACATCCCCTCCCATACACATCCCCTCCCTCCCACACACACACACACACACACTATTCCATGATTTCATGACACTATCCTACTCTTTAATTGCTTTTTTTTTCTTTATAAGATAGTAGTAGTATGGCGTATCCTAGTCAAGGCTGGTGTATAAATGCATCCACCCCACGTTTGAAAGACGAGGTTAAATCAATGAAGGTTTGCAATATGGGTCTTTACGCTAGGCCGGCCACAATTCTGCTCCGTTTTAAAATCTATTTGTGGATACGCTACTGGATATTTTGACAACCAACAATTATGACGCCTAAATGAATTCATTCAAAAACGTCCTCAAGAAATAGACCCGACTGTTGACCTTTTCTGTATTAACTTAGACTGAACTTATTTTACAATGTCAAAGGAAACCACAGCGATGGAAAAGGACACGATCGAGGGCCAAAGAAAACATTATTTTTACTCAATGTCTTTTATTGGCCTTTAGGTCGATCGGGAATAAATTCCATCACGGCGAACGTTCATGAAACTCAACAACGCTAGTTATATGAGTTCGGGTTAAACGTGTATGTTCACAATGATTTCTTTCAGTGGCGGATCTAGGGTTTTTATGCAGGGGGGCCGGGTGCATATTCTAAAAAATCTCTTACAATTCAGCAAGACAAAAGCAAGGAGAACAAAGATCTCCATTGCATTCTTCGTCAGGTGGTATAATGATTGTATTCCTGTGCCCCCCCCCTCCCGTGCATCGTAAATCATTGATCCTTTGTTGCTTTTCAGGTTTCGTTTAAAAAATGCCCTCAAATAAAGAATATAAACATGAGTTTAAGTAAAAAGAATATTTGAATAAACACATAATTATTATGATGACCAATCGCACAAAACATAGGCATAGAGGTTTAATATAATTAAACTGAATTTGATAATGAAATATGTTTTTGATATGCTGTGATGGAAATTCCGGACACGCGATGTATAGGCCCAATAATGAGTCATCCATATTTGACGGCAGAACACTCTCCCGCGTGCCCTTCATCGTCCAAAGGACAATCATCCACTGTTGACTGCATTCTGTTCAGCAATTTCTATACATCCCCTGTTATTGAAATTATATCAACAGCGTTCTGTATTATAAAGCCCTACAGGCATGTGCGACGGCAAACAGTACTCATGGTGATTGGAATAGAACTGTGGATGCATGCCTGTCGATCTGTGTGTCAGATATTGGTATATAGATCCAATATGTACGTGCTTGCAGTTGGATATCATTTTGTGCTGCTATGATAACGTCAACTCTAGCAACAGACGGCAAGTTGTAATCCGAGTAATTTGTGGGGCGTTCGCTGGCGGGAAATAATGGCGGATACTGGATTCAAATTCTCTCGTCTTGGAGGAGGAGGAGATGACCAAGGGGGAGAGGGAAAGGGCAGCCAGGAAGCTTTCGCGGGTAATATCGAGAGTAGACCACCAGGAGATTCGTCGACGAATCTGATGATGACGATGGTGCTCGGTAATGGGCAAGGAGCCAGGGGATCTGTCAAAGCGGTACGGAGGACGACTCTCTTGATGATGGCTCTGGTAGGCGTCATCTGTCTGTTGTCTATTGTTTTGTCTGGACTCGCTCTCTCTCGTGTGATGTCTATTGAGACATCGGGTAAGTAACTCGTCTGTTTTCTTGGCTCTGAAAGGTATGCAACAGGGAGAAAAGGCATTGGTGCTTTCTGTAATTATATAAACAGAAGTGTAATTTGCTATTCTCAAATTAAAATGCCGAAGAAAAACAAAAGGTTAAATAATATATTGATCGAGATCGAGCCACTCCAAAAGTAGATATATCATGAACTGAAGGTCGAGAACATTGCAATATAAAAAGATAATCATGTCAGTGACTGGGTAATGTCTTGCAGTATAATAGACCTGGATTTGCCAAAAATGTTAATAATAGTTTTGNCTCTCTCTCTCTCTCTTTATCTCTCGACCCCTCTCCTCCTGATTCCCCCTCTCTGTCTATTTCATGTCGGTATACTAGCTCTTATACATAGTCTTCCCGTCTCGTTTTCTTTTTCAATACAATTTTACATTGTACCATTTCTTTTGTGACGATTTGGATAATGCACGGTTCAATGTCATGTCTGTTCCATCGGTAGCCTATACGATATATTAAACATTTCTGCAATATTTTATATACGGAAACGAACGGACAGTGCTTATGCATTATGTTCAAAAGACCATTAGACCTACACGTACGATGAATGTGCCAAAGCTATATCGGAATATCATGGTAGTATAGGTGTGAAAACAAACCTGTTACTCATTTTATTAAAGGTACTGCTGCCACAGTGATTTGATTTGTTTCTATATAGCGAACGGCAACAATCTAATATTTTTCTTGGCCCTCATCGTACTCATCATAACGTTCAAAGATAGAATTTCTAGTGCTAGCTTCCAACTTCTATATGCATATTTATACATCTGACTTTTTCATGTATACCTCATCATGCGCTCATCTTGAACACCTGAAATGTACTTGAAGATCAAGGCATTGTTGTTGAGGAGGAGCTGTTAATTCTGACGCAAACAAAATATATGTTAGAATGAGTAACGTTCTATATCATGAACGAGTTCAATCTGTTCATTCAATATTTTCCAACATTGTTTGTATTTTGTAAGCTGTGTTTACTTTAAAAGAAATTTCCGGAGAGATCTCCATGTTGTCATGGTAATTTGGGCAACTATTAAACCAAATTGACATCCGAATCCAGTTAATGCTCCAGAGCATAACATAGCTCATGCATCTTAGCATCCCAATTATTTTAATGCTGAACTGTTTTACATAATTATTATGTTACATTGATTTTAAGAATGAAGATACATCCAAACAGATATACAACGATAATATGATATAAGTCATAATAATACAGGAGAATTATGAAAGGAAAAAAATACAGTGTATGTGAAAAAGAATGTCACTTATAAATAGATTATTTGTATACGCCTATAGTTTGTAAATATATTCAAACACAATACAGGTTGGTCATCCTTTTTGGACAACAGTATTCAGAGTTATGGAGTGAAAAGAGAGAGAGAGAGAGA
>BEXV01000594.1:133802-149499 GCA_003118195.1 Hemicentrotus pulcherrimus | reverse complement strand
TTCCCCCCCCTTTTTTTCCCCCCCCCCCCCCCCATCATCATCATCTTCCTCATCCTTATATCAGCATATAGGGCTGTCTTTTCATTTGAAATTTGATCTGAGATTTGGCCACAAGAATAATTTGTCACTTATTTCTCCAATTACCATGCAGCATCACTCCCAATATTTTTAACAAATGATTCAGTTTCCCCATTATATTTCTCCATCTTAATGATCACAATAATGCCAATACAACAACAAAAAAGGTTGTGGTATTGCCCTATTTAGAAGTCTAAATCTGGGTCGGTCGGTAGGGTTTTTTGTAATAACTTTTTTTTCTTCCCCCTCAACTGCCTTCGCCCTAAGAAAATCAAAAACGGGAACGTCGCCTAATTCTTGCTGGTTTAAAGCTGGTGCAGGGTCTACTTGTTTACGCTAGAAAGATTACGAAAACTAGGGCAGAAGACCATGCAGTGAGAATTCCAGGAACAATTTGATGATTTTATGCATTTACATCCCATTTAAACAAACAAACAGAATACATATTTTATTATTCATTCAACATTTTATTTCTTAAAAAATTGGTACCCCAAAAAAACTTTATTAAAAAGCTGAACAAAGATTTTGGGGGTCGGTCGTAAAGGGCAATACATCTTTTTGTTTATGCCTAATCAGTTATTAAAAACAGAAAGTTTTCCTCATTGAACAGAATTTCTCAATCAATCCATCCAATTCACTGCCAGATGTCCGTTCCGTCTCTGTCTCTCTCTCTCTGTCTCTGTCTCTGTCTCTCTCAGTCGCCCCCCCTCTCTCTCTCTCTTTGAAATACTCAGCATCCAAATGAAATCAATCTGCTAAATCTTCATCTTCACAGAGATGCATTCATTTCATTTCCATAAGTTATTAAACCATGTACTTACACATCACATCATAATTATGGTAAGACAACTAAAAACAACAACAAATTAGCAATTCAACAAGTATGATTTTGTTGATGTATCATGGCAGTTGATTTATGCATATCAATGTGACAAAATGACAAAAGCACATTTCATTCTTATTGTGATAAGTTATAAAAACAAGTCTATGTACTGTTCATCATTGTGACATTTGATCGTATGGCTAAAATACTGTGTAATTAAGCCTACATTCCACTGGTATTGTGTTTTCAGCTTAAATGGTCCATTCAGAGTTAGCACATCTGTCACACAATATAACATTTTCAAAATTGAAGTTTGGAGAGAATGCAGATTCCTTTCTTAGCTTCGAATGTAAGGTAAATGATCTTATAGTGATACTGTAGGATGATTTCTAACTCCAAAGAAGTTTAAGAAGACAGCCAAATTTCCAAGTAAGAAAATATCCACATAATGGAAATATCTATGAATGAATGAAGTTAGAAAAAATTATATATTTGATTATATTTTCTGCCATTATATTCTACAATTATCTAAAGCTAAGGCAATGTGATATTCTTGTAAATACCAAATTACAGATTTTGTGCCTCAACCTGGACCCTTTCTGTTAAACTTGACTTTTGTTAAACTGCGTAAGCAACAGCGCCAGCTATGACAGATGTCAGAAGAAGCTTGCAGCACGGCAAGTAAAAGCTTACTGCAAAAATGAAAATTTCAACCGATTTTAAAGAACAAATTTTCACTTTCACAATTTTTAGGAATTTTAATTTTGTTGTCACTAACACAAGAATGATGTGTCTTCTAAAAAATAACCTGGATTGAAGCATATTTCATCAAAATTGAGAGGGACTGACACTTAATGTACTTGTCGAAGGCCCTGCTATAACAGTTTTGAAAATGTCTCTTCAGTGTTTAATTTCCTATCTAATTAATAAAAATAGCATTAACTGTGGTTATAAGTACAAATGATAATTTAAAAAACAGTAATTAGTAAGTAAAAATTAAATATTTACAGAATAAATAGTCATTCACACACAGTCAATCTGCTATTTACATTACCGGTACACATCTTGTAAGAGCACTAAGAGTAAATTCCCTTTAAAAAAACTGCAAATGTCTTTTGCTTTACTGTTTGGAGTAAAATACTGCAGCATACAATTACATTTTGAGGAAGTACAAAGACATCTTTCATTTAAAAAATCTTTAGTATCAATATCAATATCAAAATTGTTGTCGGGAGTTAGTTGTTGTCCAAGCTAATTATAAATTGCGCATACATTTAATTAAAGAGGCCAATGCATATCAATCTTATCTTAGATCA
This sequence comes from Hemicentrotus pulcherrimus, assembly GCA_003118195.1. Classification (NCBI taxonomy): domain Eukaryota; kingdom Metazoa; phylum Echinodermata; class Echinoidea; order Camarodonta; family Strongylocentrotidae; genus Hemicentrotus; species Hemicentrotus pulcherrimus. The sequence continues at coordinate 147,282 of BEXV01000594.1, read as the reverse complement.
ACAGTACTTGGAAGGAAACCACATATGTCACATGAACTTGGCAGTAATTCATATGTTTTTTTCAGGATGCATTGGCATGAGTGCAGAAAAATAGTTTTTTTTTCTATGAAAAGAGAGAAAGTGAGGGAATCGTTTGATTCAAGACTGTCAATTACTAAAGGTGTGAGCTTTAAATACTGAATAATAAGTCTAAGCCAACATTGAAATTATGTGATGTATCTAAAGTTTCTATAAATCTTCCCCAATTACACTTCCTTGACGTGGCCATTTTGTATCAATTCAAAATATATAGCCCATATCTCTTGCCTAATAGGGTTTCACAATACACGGTTATCTTGCTTTCATACTGCATCCTACCTGCCAACATTTGAAAATGAGAATAAGGAATTTTCAGCACGGTATGTCTTCGAAAATAAGAAATCTGTACCCTTAACAGCCGTTTGCACTTGCAGCGGCAGTGTAACTGGCAATTTGCGGAGAATCTGAGCAGAAAGCAAATACAAATTTGCTGCTCGATCATGCAGCCCTTCGATGCATGCAATACGTGAACTCTCACATCGCAGCACATGATAAAACAAGCTTAATTTGGCTTAAGCAACAACAACAACAACAAAACAAAAATTGAAAAACAGAATATTCCGGATTTTGGGGTCCTAAAAATTATGAAAAACTGAATATCCTAGATTATTCCTAAGGGTTGGCAGGTATGCTGCATGCATCAAAGCAATAGTATTAGATTTGTCATGCATCACTTATTCATAGGTAGAATTATTAGGACGGTACACACAATAACTACCACAAAATCATTTTCAAAAAATAAAAGGCATCTGATATCCAGTATAACATAACTCAATGTAAGTCTTTATAGCTTTTATCTGGTAAGTGAATTTCAGGTGTAAAATCAAATTCATTTGATAAATCAAGGTGATTGAATATAAAAGGTTAAATATTGTGCCTTATGCTTTTCTTCACGAGGGCACTCCATATTTTTATTAAGGCTTCCTTTTTCTTCAAAGTTTGGACATTGCATCTAAAGATCAAGGACATCCATGCCACTCCCTTCTGGTGAGAGGGCGCGGTCCTCATTCTCCTTGTCCATCTCAGATCTAGCTGTTAGGGGTACACTCCCCATTCCTCCACCTACTCCGCCCAGCAGGGCATCCATCTGTAGCCTCTGGTTGTCACTAAGCTCCTCAAGGCGGCTACGGATCACCGAGAGATCCTGATGGTGCTAATAAAAGAAGAAGAAAAAAACTAGGAATAAATCGGTAATGGATAATTGAATTTATACTGGATAAATGAATTTAGGTTTAACTTGTGAATCATTCCTTGACATAACTTGTACTACTGACAAGTGACAAGTTGGTTCCATTATTGGTTCCTTTGCTTTTCAACTGATACAATCTATACAATGGAGAGAGGAAGAGAGAGAGAGAGAGAGAGAGAGAGAAAGAGAGAAAAGAAACATGCTATGTAGGTTGCATGACATTTGCGACAATTTCTGTGTTCAATTGCCTAAACTAACCAAATTTCAATCTTCAACCCTGGACCCAAAACTTTAGACCCAGGATGGTCCACAAACAAAAAAAATTAAAACGTAAAACTGTAACAAATTAGGAGTATGAACTGATATCTGTGAAGCAAACATGACAAGCACTACTCTGACCAGGGCCTACAGGGGTTCTTAGGTGCTCTCAGATGCACTCTGAGCATTTAAAAACAATTTTCATGACTACCTGTAATATCAAATTTCATGACTAATATTTCATAAATAATTTTGTCCTACACTGAATGTTAACCTGCTGCTGATTTCAAAACCTATCATTTAAAAACACAAATCTGTTTCTGTTACATGTTAAAACCCCTCATGGACTGCTCTGCTATACCAATCCCTAACCCTAACCCTAAACATTACCTAAAACTCAAGTGCAACCCTTACCCCAACCCTTTAAATTGGCTCCTTGGCTCCAATATCCTCTGTTTTTCATCTGATAAAATGTACAAGATTTATTTTTAAAAAGGGAGAAGAGAGGAAATCAAACAGTAAAAACATTCAGATTGTAATAATTCATTGAACCACATACTTACACATCACATCACAAGACAAGTGCATGTTATATCTCTTTTAAAATAAATTGCATATACTGTGCCCTGGGAGAGGGTATGCTTGAGGTTAATTAATATACTGTGCATTTGACTATAAGTATCCCAAATCGTCAAATCCTTCTCTCCCTTTCATTACAACAAAAACACACAAAATGTGCAATCATTATTAACAAAGCACATGACATTTGATAAATGTATGAATAATGCATTCCAGACTGTTGTCATCCTAATCGATCAAATACTTGAGTTTTCAAACCACAAATCCTATGATACCATGTGTGCATAATGCAGATATTAGGTGAGGTGAAAACACACACAAACAACAAAGAATAATCTTGTTTGGAAAAATGTGTGTTCAAAGAATCTTAAATATTAAAATGTGCATACAATTGAGAGGATTTGGAAGAGGGAATACAAATTGTGAAAGAGGAAGAGGGAGTTCCACTCGGACAATATCCCATTATAAAAAAGGTTGCTAGTTTTCCTTGATACCTCACAACAAACTAAAATCCATGCTATAAAAGCACATAATGAAAACAGACATGTTTTTTTTTTTTAAAGAAAACCATTACTCTGTATGAAAAAGATATTTCTCAAGGCTTTTGTATACCATGTCCAGATATAATTGTTATTGAATTAGGAAAAATACAGTTTGAGAACATTCCATCTGGCTAGTAGCCATTATTGTTTATATTATTCAACCACCACCTCTAAAAATGCTTCAAAATGCAATCAAAACTGGTTGGTGGGTGCCAGACAATAAAATGATTCTCTTTACCCCTATCTTGTTGGTCGATACTGGATGTATTTGGATTTGTGGAATTTGAAACCGGATTGGCTAAAAATAACAACACAATACCACTTATAATTTTGTTCAACTTATATATTGACAAAGTAACAACAGATGTGTGGGTATATGCATTAGAAGGGAATATCCTATCAGTGTTGGAAACATCTACAGCGATTTCTTACAAATAGCCACATGTATATATATACGTATAATTTACAAAAAATTCAATTTAGCAACTCTCATTTCAATTGGATACAAAATAGGTAATTTATCTTTTTACCTTATATTAAAATTCATACATAAAAGAGAATAAAGTTGGAGCTTCTCTTCTTAAATTCTGGTAGGAATTTATTCCTTGAAACGCATCGCGCGTAACAGCTGCACTGCTAAAGCCAGGGTAATTATGCTGCATTATTGTAGAGCTCTTAGAGACTTCTGACAAAGTAAGTGTTAGGCGCTATATAAGCACTGTAATTATTATTATAAATTTGAATTTCTACTTCATTTCTTGATGAATTTGGTACCGACAACATTGCATAAAAGTTATCAACATCCCTTAAACATTGTCTCTTGATTTGTTAAGAAATTGTATCTATCACTTAAGTACTAAATAGCATTTGAAATTTTTACCTATGAGTAGTTTGCTGTTCAAGAATATAGCATATCTTAATGTAATACAGGACAACAGGTTTCAAACTGTGTTCTTCGTAGAAAAATGGTCTTTTTATAAAGGCGGTTGTGAATGTAGGTGTCAATGAAAACGAAACATTAAAGGTATTGGGAATCTTTGCCTCAGATTCTCAACAAAATCCTGGATTTAGCTAATGCTGCAATCATAATTATAAAACTTCATGTCAGTCAGGGATCCCATGAATTTTTCAAGCCGATGACCTGTCTGATCATCAAGATATTTGTAATTGGAGTTCAAAATTTCAAAAACCGTTTTCCTAACGTTTTTTATAACATTACAGTCTATTGGGGGAAAATGAATATGGTAAAACCAGTCGCTCAAAGATTTTTACTTTTTTTAAGCACTTCATGATCATTTTGAAGCGCAATTTGTTTGGTGATCCAATATTACACTATATCATAGACACTGATAACACCTAGGGCCATGTATCTCAGATTTGTAAAGTGGAAACATTGTTAAACAATGCCTTTTATTTTAAAAATATATATATATTCCAAAGGCTACTTAATTGGTTAAAGTTTTAAAAAACAAAGAAATAATCATAAAGTTACATATGTTTGACTGACTTGGTTACAAGGTGGTTCCCTAATTTTGTTTACACAAAAAAAGATGAATTGACTGCCACTTAATAACATTTTTTCTATGCATACCAGATAAATTACAAATATACAGTATCTTTCATCTTCATAACATCAAACCATTTTTTTTTCATTACACCAAATATAGGAACCTTGCTGTTGTTCAGCTTTTCTGAGAAAATTTGATTAAAAAAAACATGAAGCATCAACCAACCTGTGTTGTTTTAAATGGACTAGATGCATCCAAGGGTTGTGTCATAGACGGAGTCATGAAAGATACTCCTCCCAAGGGTACCTGAGACACATTAGCTGAACTCAGTACGTTCCGGAATTCATTGTGCCTGCGCTGGAGTTCCCTTAACTTTCTTACTGCTTTGGTGTACGTCTCTTTGGGTATCTGATTCCTGAAAAATACATTGGTTTATATGTTAAAAGATATCGCTATATTCAGAGTCATATGGGACACACAAATTACCAAAAAAATTGACATAAATGATATCTGTGACTCATAAAAGCAATCCTCAACTAATTGTGATATGTCTTGTATAGATTGTGTACCTACAGAAGAAATGATAGGATTTATAACACTATGGCAAACTGTAAAGACAAACAAATCAGCTAAAATTGATTACAACAATACATTTCAATCAGAACCTACGGTATGCGTGCTTCTGTCCAATGTGTACAGTACCCCATTAACAAACTTATACAAGTTACAGTATACAGAATATGAGGACCCCCCCCGCCCTCAGCCCGGCCCCACCCCTTTTCCTTTCTTGGAGTGCAGTCTTTGATTACAACAACAGCAACTGAGCGAACAATAACAAATTTTATGTCATAAATCGTCTGACTGGCTATGCCAAACTTTTTTGATGACCTCTACATGGTTCACACAGGAAAAACAAATTATCAAGTTCCTCGCTATTTTTTGCTATCTATCCCACTCAAGAAAGTCACTTCCGGACAAACTTTCGTTGTCTATAAATGGATGGTGAATACGTCATGCAGTGCCATATTTGGATGCTTTGGGTTTGATAGTTGCACCTAGCTCAACTTATAGCAGTCACTTGTTCATCGGCCACTTTGCAAGTAAGATGGAGTTCTATGTTTCCTTGAAACAGTAGGCAAACTTCCGTCCACTCCTGTGGGCTTTCTCAAGCCCAGTGTTCATTCACACAGTTTCTTGCTCTCTGCTGCCTTGAGATCACACCTGTCTTGACCAGGAGTGTGTTTTGAGGTCAATAATATGTGCTCCATCCCATTCATTGATGTGTCCAGCATTAAGGGTTTGTTCTGCTATAGGGGCTCTTGCTATTCATTGTCACCTTTCTTTGGTCCAGTGATCTCAAGGCAGCAGATAGCAAGAAACTGTGTGAATGTTCACTTGGCTTGAGAAAGTCCACAAGAGTGGTGAATAGCTTGCCTACTAAGTTTTGAGGTCGGTAGAAGCTTAAACTACATGTTAACAGCCATATCTGGAGGATTCTTGGTGGTTTGAAGCTTGGTGCTGGGTCACAATTGTATCTACTTGGAAAAAAGATTTTGAGGAGCTGGTGAGCCATGGATCAACACTTCATAGTCCCAATGTCCAAGGAGCAAGATCACTGGAGCAAAGATAGGTGACAATGAATAGCCAGAGTCCATATTCTGTGGGGATTAATCCTTTTTATATACCGTAGATGGATTCTTTGAATTTCTTTCACCTGTCTTGACCAGGAGTGTAACTTAAAGTCCATAATATTGGCTTCATCCCATACAATGATGTGTCCAGCATTAAGGGTGTGTTCTGCTATAGGGGCTCTAGCTATTCATTGTCACCTATCTTTGGTCCAGTGATCTCAAGGCAGCAGAAAGCAAGAAACTGTGTGAATGATCACTTGACCTGGCTTGAGAAATTCCACAGGAGTGGCTGTAAGCTTGCCTACTAAATGTTAAAGGTTGGTAGAAGCTTAACAGCCATATATGGAGGCCTAGATATTGGTGGTTACAAGCTCATCGCTAGGTCACAAATGTATTAACATTAAAAAAGATTTTGAGGAGCTGGTGAATCATGGATCAACACTGCATAGTCCCAATGTCCAAGCTTATCATCATAGCTGCACTTCTGAGGCTTTGCTCATGTTCGACTGTGCAGGGTAGTATTTTGAGAAGTCTAACAACCAACAAGCCTCAATACCTTGAACATGAAACTGCCATGATAACTGCATCATTCATGTTTCCTACAAACAAATCAATGTCAGATTACATCTTTAAGTGGTCAGTTGGACACCCTGATGGAGAAACACCATTTATTGAGGAGACCAGGTTTATCTACAAACACAGGAAAAATGGAGATGTTGATCGCTTTGAGATTTCCTTGAAAAATCACAGCTCTAGCAGAGGGTCTATTAAGATTGTAATCCACGACCTCCGGTTAGAGGATCGTCGGCAAATCAAACTTTCTGTGTTTGTTAGAGATTCCAAAGTAGAGATTTTACATGAGTTTATTAAAATTTGTGTGGATCCACAGGAAGCTACTACTTCATCAAAACAGGTAACATTCATACTTTGTTTTTATAATGAAACGCTGTAATTGTAATTCATATGAACAACATATTTACCAGTATCACTACAGTCTTTCATATTCCATGCAAATTATCATCATCATCTTTATCATCAATAATTAAAGGCAGCATTTTCCCTCTAATGAGGGTTACTAACTTTCACGCTATGATGACACTCCCTCCCTCCACTTCATCTTGTCTTGACCATCTTCCTCATTTTAACCAACCTTAATTACTGCTTTCTTTCTTCATCCCATCTTTCTGTGATATCTTTGACTTCATTTCCCTCTTTTATGCCATTCACTTTCAGATCCCATGCTTTTTTCACAGGTTCATCATCTTATCTTTTCAATCCACTCCTCTTTATCACTTTCACCACAATTTCTTCCAGGTCCAACCATTCCATGAGCTCACTTGTGTTTTTTTTTGTTGATTGGAAAGTTTTAAACATCTTCCATATCATGGCCCATTCTGTAACCTTCTGTTGATGTTAAATGTAAATATGCTAGTATTTGTTTTTGTACTTCTGCTATGGGTTTAATTGCTAATGGACTGAAATTGAATTGAATTGAATTGAATTGAATTGAATTGAATTGAATCAAATTGAATTGAATTGAACTGGATTATTGAGAATTAAAGTTAATTGAATTTAACTGAGCTGAAATGAACTGTACTGAAAGCTGCAACTCATATCACTATAAAGGAAAATCCAACCATAACAAGACAAGTACTCTACATTAAAAAGTCAATTTTTAAACAAGTATGATTCCGGAAGGTCTTTTCATTTTAGAGGATCTGTAATAATATGCTATCCATAATGTATTTTAAGTAGTGTTCCATGAGAGAATGCACTTCGAAGGGAAAAAAGAAGGTTATTATATTTGTTGTACTTGGCAAACAGGAGAGTTGTCCCATGACTATGTCACAATCCACTGCCAATTCGAGAATCATATGGATTTAGTGATATCATATTTCAAGCATTCATAACTTTTTTTCTCTTATTTTTATTCATTTATTTCTTCTATATCTATGAAGTTATTACATTGTACAAGGGTTAGACTGCCCTTTAAAGGTAGTGTATCCCTTTTGCAGCCAACATCAAACTCTGTAGAACTTTGCAAGAATTATATATGTCAAGTATAGTTATGTCCTATCTGTGAAATTTAAACGATAGCAGTGTCCTATTATTCAAATTATGCAAGGAAACCTATTTACTTTCTAAACTTCACTGTCAGACACTATTGTAATAACATGAATAAAATGAGCTGTAAAGGGTACATCAATAACCCACTTCTTGTAATGACCCAAAATGAACTGATTGACCATTTAGTACGAGAGTCTAAAAATCAGACTATTTAATTACACAAGCTCTAGCTAAATTTGATTTGGCAGCTAACAGTTGTTATTTTCCCATAAAAATACATTATCAAGCTTTTCTGTTTAGAGGGAAGTTTTAAATTAGTATTATCATTCAAATACCATTGGAATTTGACCTTTTCATTTTTGTTGGCCTGCAAATGGGACATACTGCCTTTAATATAGAGTTAACAGCTTTTTGGCTCATTGCAGATGATATCTGCCTGTTTAAAAAAACAAGACAAAATCTAAAGGGTTTGAATTTATATTATTTCTTTGAAATGAAATAGAATACTGTAATATCTCCATATGTATTGAAATAAAAAAGATTGTGATTATTAGTCGTCTACCTTTTTCTTAAAAATTTGGTCTACTTTTTCTTCACTCTACTTGACAGGTTAGGGGCAACGTTTCTCCTGAAACCGAATCAGATGCGACCGCCTCCACCCTGCCACCATCTAGCATAACTACCACACCTCTGGGAAACACCAAAATGTGGATTCCTTTAGGGCTCATCTTCTTTCTCATTCTACTTCTCATTTTTCTGAAGTTCTACAATTATGTAAATCAGCCATCAAATACATGTACATGTATCAGGGAAGACGCAACATTGGAGAATTCGTCGGCTACCAGCACTTCAAAGTCTCAACGGACTCTCCCTTTCCAAGCTTTTATAAAATCCACTGTCAGGGGAAATTGTTTCAAAACTTGACATACAAAGACAATGTTCTTATCATGAAGCCCTTCCCCCAGTAATTCATAGAAAGAAATGAAATATTGAAAAGAGAATACTGGGCATTATTTCACAAAACTGTCAAGTACAAGTTCCACAACATCCCATTGAAATGCATGTTTATTACAATACACAAGTCTCAACAGGATGTCGGTGAACAAATGACCATTTAGTGAAACCCTGCCCAGATTTCCTCGGCTGTCAATCATGCCCTGTTTCATAAAACTTGTTATCAATAACAAGTTACGGTGATTGTTATAAGCTACTGAAATCCTTGCATTTGATTGGCTGTGAGCAGAGTTGTCGCAGATCCATAGCAGTTGTTATTGATAACACATTTTATGAAACAGGGCCCTGGTTGTAAACTCACCAGAGGCAACTAGAAAAGCATGTCTTTACCCAGTCCATGACCGAATTAGATCAACATAAACCATTTGAAGAAAAAAAAGGACTCCCTCATGCATGTACATAAAGGCTCATTAACATATCACATAATGCAAGCATTACATGCTTCACTTTTATATATTTTACAACAAACACGTAGTAAGTACGTGTAGGACCTTTGTTGCATACAGAAACTTTTTTTCATCCCCACTACTTCACTGCAGGTTCCTACATCATATATGTGAATGAGCCAATATTTGTAGCGAACAAGGTGTAAAACAATAGGCCTAATATTGAACCACTTATTGAACCACTTTTTGGTGCATCATTGGCTAGTACAATCAACAAAATGTCCCCCTTAACTCTTAAGCTGCCACCCATACAATGCACCCAGTGCCACAGTGCTAATCCCTATAATGCCAGCTACAAATCTCCTGTGTGCCAAGTTAATTTTATGGTTGGTTCAAGTGCGTGTTATTTAAATCGCTGAATTACTTGAGAAAATCTAATCTGACTGTTGCATACAAAGACGCGTAATCCAAAGCCGATAATCTGATGCACGCGATGGTACTTTCAATAGCACTGCAAAAGCACTCAGCACGGTGCAATGGGCATGAACAATGACTGTTATTACATATGCTTGCTAGCGTGCACAAAGCAGAGTAGCGGTGGCTCGCTAGCATGAACGAAGCAATTAATCGATAGCACGCTCGTGTGCACAGAACACTATAACATTAGCGCGCTAGCAGTCTCATGGCAGGATAAGAGTTAATTCATTACATACCAAAACTATTTCTGCATAAATAATATACCTTTAATAGCTCAATGTAAACTTTATAATTTTGAGATCAGCTTTTAAATGTAATGGTATGCATCCTGAAAAACCTGAAAGTACAAGATATATTAACACAGTGCCAGTTCTCTATGCAAAATACTGAATGCATGTATATATTATCATGTTTAAAATGGTGCAAAAATCAGGTCACAAATAATATAAGCTCTTTGACAAAGACAGGCACCTGATCCTTTGACTTGTGGTAGAACTTAAAGCCAAGATGTTTTCTTCCATACAAAGTAGCTTGACTTTCTATTTTACATGCTCTTATATTTTTTCTCAGACATGCAGTCAATTACAAGCACACAGTTTTTTTTCTCTTTCTGTAATGTTTAGCTATAAAGTTGCAGCCATTATGGACATTTATCATATTATCATCTATACATTCAAACATTTAACCGTCCAGTATTTGACCGTCCATGGCACTATCCATTTTCAATTTGACGGCTTCGTTCACACATTTATTTATTTTTTTTTTTTAATTTGTGTCTTATTGGAAAATCAAAAGAAATCACATTATTTACAAATGATTTACATGATTAGAAACAAAATCACTGCACAAAAAAGGAGACTTTACTGTTGGGCATGCGTTGGAATAATGACTGGGTTTCACTTTGTTTATGAAGCTAATAAATCAAGTTTTGCTGACATTATACATGTAGTCATCATGAAGTCAGCCCCGACTGTTGAATATTGAATTGCAGAGCAACAATCTACACGATAATAATCAACTGCAAGATATCAGATTGAGAAGTTGACATGTAAAACTAAATTCCCAATTAATCTTCCAATAAAAAAATAAAAAAAAACTGCCGGCTAAACGGAATTGAAAACATCTGTGATGTTATAACACTGAATGAAATATTCCTTTAGGGCTTCTCCTATTTTTGCTGCTACCTACATTGTGCAATGTATGATGTAAATGCTTTATTCCATGCTTTTATTGTTACACATTTGATTGTACATATATTGTGATATAAAAATGTGTTTGTACATTACATTTTATTGCAAATTGAAATAAATTTGAATTGAAATTGGAAATTCTTACTTCAACGCTTGTTTCTCCAATTCTAGTTGCTCATTTTTGGCCTCCAGAAGTTGCATTTTATCTTGAAGCTTGTTGACCACTTTCTGATACTTCTGCTTTCTCTACAAGGTACAAATACAAAGATGACAAATTCATTAAAAAATATCCACATAAAACCCACTTGCATTATACTTTATTAAACTGTCTTGTTTTATCATTGGTATAGAAGAAGTAAAACATAGTGAAGTAAATGGCACTCGATCTTGTCTGCTATGTCACCTACAAAGTTTCATTAAAGTATGTACTTCTATAATAGCTCAATTATGTATGGAGGGAGTCTATATAATGGACTTCTCAGATCTTCATAGAAAAACCACTGTACATTCTGCATAATATTCTAGGCCCCTGATCAACCACTATTACAGGTATAAATTGACTACCAAGTATTGCCAATTATACACCACATAAAACCCACTTGCATTATACTTTATTACACTGTCTTGTTTTATCATTGGTATAGAAGAAGTAAAACATAGTGAAGTAAATGGCACTCGATCTTGTCTGCTGTGTCACCTACAAAGTTTCATGAAATTATCTGTACTTCTATAAAAAAAAAAAACACAACTATGTATGGAGTCTATAAATGGACTTCTCAGATCTTCATAGAAAAACCAATGTACATTCTGCATAATATTCTAGGCCTCTGATCAACCAATAAATTGACTACCGGTATTGCCAATTATACACCACTATAGCCCATGTGATATGGCATGGGCAGAGCATCGCTGTTCGCACTGTGTGTGTATCTGAGACAAAGGTGTATGTTTATATTTAATTTCAAATCTATTTCTTTAATAATAATAGTAATAATAATTGTGATTTGTATAGCACATAATAATCATTGATGAAAATCCTCTATGCGCTTTACAGTATTACATTCATACAACTTACATTATCACATATAAATTACATATAAGGCCTACATTATTACAAATAAATTATAGGAATTGCATTATTACATACAAATTACAAATTAAATTACATCAAATGATATTCCACTACGAGAAATAATAATTAATTTGAAAATATATTAGTTTTGACAGCAGTCTTAAACACTGCAAGTGAGTTAATTTTTCTTATTTCTAAAGGTAGAAAATTCCAGAGTACAGGAGTGGACACTGACAAAGCTCTGTTACCATATTGTGTGTTAGTAGGAGTAACAGAAAGAAGATATTGTGATGATGATCTGAGGTTGCGTCTTGGTGTGTACAGATGAACAAGTTCTGATATGTAGTGTGGAGAGGTAATTCTGAGCTTTAAAACGTACAATGAATTTCTTTAAAAGTACACGTTTTTCAACTGGTAACCAATAGAGATCAAACAATATAGGTGAAATTGGGTCTCTAGAGCGAGCGCCTGTTATGAGCTTTGCTGCTGTATTCTGGATTCTCTGAACACGATTCAATTGCTTTTGGGGTAGACCATATTTAGAATAGAGCATTATTATTATCCACATGGGATGTGATTAAGGAGTGAACAAGGATTGCAATAGATTTATGATTAAAGAGATACTTGAGTTCTGTTGCAGAGGGCGCTACACAAAATATTTTTTGGGTGAGATAATGAAAAACTGAGTGTCAAATTTGAAAGAACATAATATTTAAATGACAAAATCATCTTTGTTTGATCAAAATCAATTCAGAGGTGGCTGAAATATACGATTTTTAATACTTGTGTACAAACACAAATATTATTTTAAAAAATTGGAAAATAACATTGAAAAAACCCAGAAATAATGCCTTTTACATCGTATTTCAGTCAATGCCGATGTTGGCTTTTTTGTTAGCATTTTTGTGTTGCTTATATTACCCACAATTAGCCGACTCATGTATTGTTATTTATTTAACGGTCACCAAGTTTTTTTTAAAGTGGAGCTGAATTGGTGTGATCGTATTGGCTAAATTTCACACATTTTAAGAACTAAAATTACCTTATAGCAATTTTAGGTTCTAAAAGGGCACTATAAATATCAAAGATAAGAATAAGAGCAATAACCATGCACTTTGAGGCATTTGCGGTCTGAAAACAGAACTCAACTATCCCTTTAAGATAATGCCTAATCTGTCCAATTTCGCGAACGGCTGAGACAGCTGATTGACAAGTCTTGGTGATGATCTGACATTGACAGATGCCTGTCCATCATAACACCAAGGTTGCGGGCTTTTTGGACTGCAGGGATGTCAACTCCATTAACATTGACAATTAGAGAATGTAGTGTACTAGGGACAAATCTAGACACAAAATATATCACGTCAGTCTTAGAAGCATTGACAAGTACCGTAAATCTCCGTGTATAAGACGCACTTTTTTTACCGTCGGGAAAATTCAAAAGTCGGGGTGCGTCGTATACACAGGTACAGAATATTTTGAGTCCTCA
>BEXV01000594.1:112932-128172 GCA_003118195.1 Hemicentrotus pulcherrimus | reverse complement strand
TTTTTTTTAATTTGTGTCTTATTGGAAAATCAAAAGAAATCACATTATTTACAAATGATTTACATGATTAGAAACAAAATCACTGCACAAAAAAGGAGACTTTACTGTTGGGCATGCGTTGGAATAATGACTGGGTTTCACTTTGTTTATGAAGCTAATAAATCAAGTTTTGCTGACATTATACATGTAGTCATCATGAAGTCAGCCCCGACTGTTGAATATTGAATTGCAGAGCAACAATCTACACGATAATAATCAACTGCAAGATATCAGATTGAGAAGTTGACATGTAAAACTAAATTCCCAATTAATCTTCCAATAAAAAAATAAAAAAAACTGCCGGCTAAACGGAATTGAAAACATCTGTGATGTTATAACACTGAATGAAATATTCCTTTAGGGCTTCTCCTATTTTTGCTGCTACCTACATTGTGCAATGTATGATGTAAATGCTTTATTCCATGCTTTGATTGTTACACATTTGATTGTACATATATTGTGATATAAAAATGTGTTTGTACATTACATTTTATTGCAAATTGAAATAAATTTGAATTGAAATTGGAAATTCTTACTTCAACGCTTGTTTCTCCAATTCTAGTTGCTCATTTTTGGCCTCCAGAAGTTGCATTTTATCTTGAAGCTTGTTGACCACTTTCTGATACTTCTGCTTTCTCTACAAGGTACAAATACAAAGATGACAAATTCATTACAAAATATCCACATAAAAACTACTAGCATTATACTTTATTAAACTGTCTTGTTTTATCATTGGTATAGAAGAAGTAAAACATAGTGAAGAAAATGGCACTCAATCTTGTCTGCTTTGTCACCTACAAAGTTTCATTAAAGTATGTACTTCTATAATAGCTCAATTATGTATGGAGTCTTTATATTGGACTTCTCAGATCTTCATAGAAAAACCAATGTATGTTCTGCATAATATTCTAGGCCTCTGATCAACCACTATTACAGGTATAAATTGACTACCGGTATTGCCAATTATACACCACATAAAACCCACTTGCATTATACTTTAGTAAACTGTCTTGTTTTTCATTGGCATAGAAGTAAAACATAGTGAAGTAAATGGCAGTCAATCTTGTCTGCTGTGTCATCTACAAAGTTTCATAAAATTATGTACTTCTATAAAAGCACAATTATGTATGAAGTCTATATATGGACTTCTCAGATCTTCATAGAAAAACCAATGTACATTCTGCATAATATTCTAGGCCTCTGATCAAGCACTATTACAAGTATAAATTGACTACCGGTATTACCAATTATACACCACTATAGCCACTGTGATATGGCATGGGCAGCGCATCCCTGTTCGCAATGTGTGTGTACTTAGGACAAAGGTATTTGTTTATATTATTTTCAAATCTATTTCTTTAATAATAATAATAATAATAATTGTGATTTGTATAGCACTTAATAATCATTGATGACAATCCTCTATCCACTTTACAGTATTATATTCATACACCTTACATTATCACATACAAATTACATAAAGGCCTACATTATTACAAACAAATTGTAAGATAAATGCATTATTATGTACAAATTACAAATTAAATTACATCAAATGATATTCCACTATAACAAATAATAATTACTTAGAAAATATATAAGTTTTGACAGCAGTCTTAAACATTGCAAGTGAGTAAATTTTTCTTATTTCTAAAGGTAGAGAATTCCAAGGATTGCAATAGATTTAAAGAGAAGGTTGAGTTGTGGGAAGAGGTGAAAAATAATTCGTGAACTTTATCATTTTTCATTATGCATGTGTGGAAGAACATCAGATAAGACATGTTCCCTAAAAAGCATGGCTCTTCAAATGCCTTCATATTCTAAATATGTCATGTTTATCGTAAAACTCGGGGGGGGGGATTTTTTCGCCACGTGTTCGTGTAGTCCCATATACATCTTTCTGTGTACAGTGTTTGTAACTTTACCAAATTTCTTATCATTTTGATGATTCCAGAACCTTGCAATACACGCAAATTCTATTATGCTAGATGATCAACCTTTTCTGGTCGATTCCACACAGTTTCTTTCACAAAGCAATCGCATGACCAGAACTCAACTTCATCTTTAAGATTAAGATAATGCCTAATCTGTCCAATTTTGCGAATGGCTGAGACAGCTGATTGACAAGTCTTGGTGATGTGATCTGACATTGACAGATGCCTGTCCATCATAACACCAAGGTTGCGGGCTTTTTGGACTGCAGGAATGTTAACTCCATCAACATTGACAATTAGAGAATGTAGTGTACTAGGGACAAATCTAGACACAAAATATATCACGTCAGTCTTAGAAGCATTGACAAGTAACATGTTCTTCAAAAATAATATCGCTAGTGATATTCGTTTGTCTCGCAATGTGGTCAATAAGGAATCTAAAAGAAACACGACGTTTCGTGCGCTACTGCAACACTTCGTCAGGTGACAAACAACATGCTCTTAGTTGACCACAATATTATGTTTTTAATGCAGGCATTGACATGACAAACAGCTATGTTCCTACTGCTTGAAGGGAAAAGAGGGATAAACCTGAATATCATCTGCATATATCATGCAAATAAGACCATGAGCCTTGATTGATGTCATAGCATTTTTCATATTTTGATGAGGGATGTAAATCAAATATACCATGCACTATCCTAGTAGAACTGGTAAAGTATATGGTGACTGGCATAGTGACTGTTTTCTAAGTGTTAAGCCAGTCATCTCTGAGAATCCATAATGTCAGCCTGAGCCTCTCAGTGCATGGTATATTTCATTACTATGTCAAGGGCTATAGAAGAAAACACTTCTTGAGTAATTGCCCTGTTGAGAGCAGAATGAAAGCTTAAATGCATTGAGTTAAAACAGTAGTCATAATAGGAGGATGTGCTGTGCATATCGCCTGGACAGGAAAAGAACCGTGCGCGGAATGCTGTATATGAATTAAAGGGATCGTTTAACAATGTTAAATCTAAGATACACGGTCCTACATGTTACCAGTGTCTGTGATATGGTGTAATGTTGAAGCCCTAAAAAAAAATGGCGCTTCAAAATGATCAAGAAGTGCCTCAAAAAAGTAAAAATCTTTGAGTGACCGGTTTTTCCATACTCGTTTTCCCCATTAGACTGTACTGTTATGAAAACCGTTCAGTGAACAGTTTTAAAAATTTGTAATTCCAATCATTAATATCTTGATAATCAGACAGACGATCGGCTTGTAAAAGCCATGGAGTTCCTGACTGACCTAAAGTTTTATAATTATCATTGCAGCATGAGCTAAATCAAGGATTATTTCTGAAGGATCTAAGACAAAGTTACCGGATCCCTTTAAACTAAAAGAATTTGACATAACATTTTTCATTGGGCTAAAAATATATTCATTTACCTTTGCATGTGCATCGGTGGTATCATCCCTCTGCTTCTGAGCTTGCCTTGCCTGGCCTTCCCGCTCATCTAGTCTTCGTTCCAGCTGTGTCTTCTCATCTAGCCATGTCATCTTGTGCTGGGACAGCCTCTGATTGGACAGCTCTGACTCTTTTTCCATCGCAGCCTTTGCCAAGACTAACTCATTCTGATACATCTCCAAAGATGCTGTGAGATAATCATAATCATAAATAGTCAAAATTCACAACAGCAGCAATTCAACAGAAGTCATTAGAACAATTGTAAGAGCAAGTCAAAGGTATTCATTCGGTCACTTGGTGTCCTATACCTTACCAATTATTGTGGAGTTCTCAACATAAATTGACATCAAATCATTTCACACCTTATTTGTTCTGATTTAAGCTAAAGTAATGATATCAACTTAATCATCAGACAAAAAAATCATATGTGGGACAAAATAGCAAAGACTTGCCTACAACTGGTATTTATATGTCACCTCTCCAACTGCATGTAACCACTCAAAGCACTTTACTAAAAGTCCGAATTAAAGACGGACAGCTCGGCCTTTTATATTTGTTCTATTTTGGCCAAAGCTAGTTCATCTCAATCTGCTACATTTTAAATACAATTTAATTAATGGACGTACATGTAATATATCACTCTTAGTAGGTCAAAGTGAAAAGTAGTGGAAGAGCAGGTACCTTTGATATTATCATTTTCCATCAGGAGTTCTTGTTCTGCTGCATGTGTATCCTGTAGCTCAGCTTTCAGCCTTGTGCACTTCTCCCTCAGCTGTGTGCTGATGGTTTGCTCATGTTCCAGATCTTTCAACGATGTATTATGGTGCTCTAATTTTGTTCTAGATTTCAATGACAAGAGGAAATTTAACATGATGAAAAACATAACGTATTGTCACTTTTCTTAAGTGGAATTCAGTTATCTATTGTGCGTGCACTCTGGTTTATAGGTTTAGAGTTTTTGTTGTATATGTCAGATACATGTAGATCGATGAGAAAAACCAAGGCATTGCACGCTGGGTTAGAAAAGAGTGTAAAGAAAAAAAAAAGTTAAGAATAAACAAATAAATTTAGAAGATGCCTCTATGATGTTGCGGCTACTTACTTTATAAGCTGCAGTTCTCTTTCAGCTTGTTCACATCGTTTCTCGGCTTCTCTGATTCTTTCTTGCTCGCTTTCTTTCTCTGCATATCTCTGGGATTCCTCGTCTATCTTTAGCCTCTCAAATTCCTGCAGACGACCCTCCAATTCCAACCTGAATATCCACATACAAAAGCCATATTCGTAAAGCATTGTTTGAAGTATGCGTTAGGAAAATATGAGTACCTCATTTCTAAAGCATTCATTTCAACACAAGACAATCGTATAGAATCGTATGGAATCGTGAAAAAATGATAATTACGGCTATCAAATAATCAAATAAAAAGGTCATTAAAGAAATATTCAAAATAAATCAATGCAACTCTGGGAATGTAGTCAAAGGAAATATTTGTACATTTCATTCCATCACAATTTTAATTTAGACTTTGGAAATGGGGGGGGGGTAGGGGAGGAGTAGTCCTTGGAAATATGTGTATGCTATCTATTCCAACCTTTCTTATTGTATTTGTTAATGTACTATATTTTCTTATCCTTTGTAACAATCCTTTGTGTTCCCGGAAATGAAATAACATTTTTTTTTAAATGTTAATGTTCTTAAAAATCCAATGTATGATTATGAATTCCTTACTTTTCTCCCTCTAGCTTGTTGATCCTCTCCCATTCTTCTTCTCGGACCGACTGTACCTTTCTAGCCACCTCCCTCTCCTTGTCAGCGACTGCATTGGTCTGGGCATCGAGGGACTTCTCTAACACCTCATGCTTGGCTTTCAAACCTTCAATCATTATACAGCAGATAGAGGGTTTTACAATCATGAGTGTTAAATAAATGTTTGAGGACAATTGCTGATAATAAAATATGTTACTCTTTATCTATATAGTGTGCCATAGCTAGAGGTTGGGTGACATTTTATATAAATAGCTTTTCCCAAATGCTGAAATATCTTGTTGAACATTACCAGCTATCATGTTTTTGCATATTATTTTGGTAAGACTTATTTTTAACTGTGCATTATCAATACTAGTGTGCACATTTCTACTTTGAATATTGAAAGTAAATCACACACTGGCCTTCTTGCCCAGGATTTTCTTCACTGTGTCTGTGTTTTATCAATGAAAGTCTATACCATAACATGTAGTGATTCTCATGTCATGTGTATATTGCACACCCGCTTGCTTATACCATAACATGTAGTGATTCTCATGTCATGGGTATATTGCACACCCGCTTGCTTATACCATAACATGTAGTGATTCTCATGTCATGAGTATATTGCACACCCACTTGCTGGTTCTCTTTCCGAAAACCCGAAAACAAAATGCCTCCAATAACATTTTCGGCAAAGACTATGGATTCCAGCAATGCCTACACTTTTGATCTTGAATCATGTAGTTTGTCATTATAAAAACTAACTTGAATTCAATGCACACTTGCCTTCCAATTCATTGACAAGACTGTCTTTCTCCCTCTCCAACTCTCCATTCGTCTTCATAGCGGCCATCTTAACATCAGTGATCTCCATCTTATTTCTGTGCAGTGTCTCCTCCATGCGATTCCGTAGCTCCATGTTCTGTTTCTCCAGGTCGTGGGTCTTTGTAGTTAGACTGCGATGGGTGTCTTGAGAGATCCCAAGCTCCTTGGTGAGCTGCTCCATGTGGAGCTGAAGTGACTCCTTCTCACTCTGGCAGAAAAGCAGGAGACTTTGTCATTTAATTGTCAAGGCACAGATTCCCTTTATATATGACTCAGTTTGATGATGGACAATTCTATCTCATTTTGTAAGAAATTGTTTATATAATCTTGACTGTTGTTGAACATTACAATACAGCTAGGAAACATTGGACAAGTCCTCAAATAACCAGCAGGATAACAAGTAATAGAGTAAGAACTTTATAATGGAAAAAGATATCCTAATAATACAAGAGTTAGGTACTTTTCAAATATTGTGATAAAATGTAAAAACAAGACCAAAACACAAATACTCTCTCTTTCTCTTCCTTTCTCTCTCTCTCTCTTTCTCTCTCCTCCTCCGCATCTTTACTCACTCTTTCTCTGTCTCTTTCTCTCTCCTCCTCCGCATCTTTACTCACTCTTTCTCTGTCTGTTTGTCTGTCTCTCTGTCTCTGTCTCTCTCTCTCTCACTCTTTCTCTCTCTGTGAAATGTTCATCTCTGTGTTGCACACAAGTATCCCCTAATATGACAATTCCCATTGATGCACACACCTGAAGCGCCTTGATGTTAGTAGCATGCTCCGATAGTTGCCTAGCTTGTAACCTTGATACATGGTCCGACTGTAGACCAGATTGCTCTCGCTGGGCTCGTATCTCATCTAACTCCGTTAGCAGGCCTATACAAGCAAAGAAAGGATGTGGTTGCAGAGGTCAGGTTCGATCTGTAACATCGTAAAGGCTCATTCAGATATTGTCTGCTTGGAGCCAGAAGGGCGTTAACTCATGTAGCCAGAAGGGCGTTAACTCATCTCAATTTACAGAGTCAAAGGTAAAGACCAGTATTGGAAATGCCCCAATTTAAAAAAAAAATGAAATGGAAGCTCTTATTACCAATAATGTGAAAGAATATGTTTTGACTAATACATGATGATAGAAAATTTGCCGGAAACCGCCTACTAATTGATATATTTGGTAAATTAGTTTATCTATGGTCTGTGAGAGATAATCGCAAGTGTGCGTATAGTCCCATATACATCTTTCTGTGTAACATGCTTGTAACTTTACAAATACTGGGCCAAATTTCTTATCATTTTGATGATTCTAGAACCTTGCAGTACACACCAATACTTATATGCTAGATGATCAACCTTTTCTGATCAATTTCACAACGTTTCTTTCACAATGCAATGGCATGACCATAACTGGTCTTTAGCTTTAAAGCCTAAGTCCACTCCAAAAATAACTTACTTTCAATAGAACCAGGAAAATCAGACAAACCAATCAAATAAGGTTTGAGTAAAATCAGATAATAAGAAAGTTATGAATTTTTAATGACATGAAAAACTTTGGAAATCGCTACACAAATTTGCAACTCACTCTTGAATCTGTGACGTATGGTCCTCACTATCCACTAATTACTTTCTTTATATTGATAATATAAATTTACTATTTTCACCCTAAGAATCTTATTTCTTCACACCAGCATCCAAGTTAGATTGTTAGTAATATGTTTTTGAGTGGATGCACAAATAAAGAGTAGTTTTTGTCCAGTTAAATCATGAAAAACTTGAATTTTGATAAACTATTTATATAAAAATCAATAATTATGATTATCAAATATTCAGAAAATAGTATAAATTCTTCAGAATTCATAACAGTTTGGGGGAAATGTCATGCACGCAATATGATACAAATCATATAACCTGGGCAAAGGCATGGGGAAATCAAGTTTTGGGTGATAAAAAGAGAAATTAATGGGATTAAACTATGTAAAGCAATTGATAAGTTGTGATGACATGACGTCACAAACTGATAACCATCTTGGCAAATTGTGTTGTGATTCTCATTGTTCCATAGATTTACATACTTTTAAAAAAATTCATAACTTTCTTATTGGTTATCCGATTTTGCTCAAACTTTTTTTTGTTTGGTTTGTCAGATTTTTCTACTTTTATTGAGAGTTAGTTATTTTTGGAGTGAACTTGCCCTTTAAGGCCCTTCTAGCTTTAAACAGCTATTTGATGCTATAAACTGTAGCATTTTTTTCTTCACATCATGTGTGAGCAAGCCATTGTCCAGGTCAAGGGGTAAAGCTGAAAACAACTTGTCCATTCCAATATGAAAGCAAAAATGCGTGAAAATCAAAAGCTATCTTCAATGAAGATGAAATAGAACTTACAAAAAAATTCAATGGCATTGACACCAAGCATTCACAATCCCCTATTTAACATGTTAGAGAGATGATAAGTACATAAATAATCCATCCATCCTAGTAACGATTATTAGGGGTTTTATGCAAAAGAGCCACATAATAAAGCAAGCTTCCTATAATCATGATTAAATGAGGAACAAAGACACCTAACAATTGATTGAAACAGCAAGTGTAAAAATACTTTTGATTTTAGAGAAACTAGTCAAAATACCTTAAGCGAATTTGGGGAGTTTTCTACATGATTACATTATCAAACTTTGAAAAAGAAGTCCCATATTAATGTAACCAGGGGATTATAGCTCCACATGAAATCTGAGGGACATCGAGAGAGTACTCACCCTTGACCTTGAGGTTGAGTTGTGCATTGTCCCTGTATAGAGTACGGACCTTGTCGCTGTCATGCGAGTTCTCCTGACTGTACTTGGCTACTATGGCCTCTTTGTCCCTATGAATATTTTTTATCTACAGATACAAGAGGATAAAATAAAGACAGAATAATACAACACATACATTAGATAGACAAAATGTAGTTATTATCAATTACAGTTGTGTTGGTGTTATTTCTTATGGTTATTTCTATAACCAATAAAGGAATTATACACTTTAATATCAAAAAGCAACCAGAGGACCTACATACTGTACATCTCACATGCACAATGTCGCCCACCCACACTATAAAACCCAATATCACCAAACTAATTCCTGCCATGCGCTATCCATCAAGCACTGGAATGGACTCCTCAAGGATGTCATTGAGGCCAATACCATCAAGACTTTTGTGTCAAGGTTCCCACAATGGGAATAATAGCCTAACTAGGAATGTATTTATTTCACTCTTTTTTATTGTTAACAAATTTGTTTTATTACCCATCTTCAAGACAAGTTAGTTACCGGTAAAAAACAAAGCGAGTTACTGAAAAGTGCAGTGCTGACCTCCATAAAAAGTGACAGAGTAACCAGCTCGTTGATTATGATTGCTCATCAGGAAGAAAAAGCTTTAAGCCCTATTCAAGGGACTTAGTGATTGAGGATTAATGCCTTACCAAAGGGCATAAATACAGTCAAACCAGTCTAAAGCGACCACCCAAGGGAAACACAACAAGTGGCCTTTGTAGACAGGTTCCTTTAGTACATGATTCATTGAGAAACCATTTTCAAGGGACACAACAAATGTGGCCTTTGTAGACAGGTGGTCTTTGTAGACAGGTGGTCAGTAAAGCAGGTTTGACTGTACATCAATTAAGCTTCAGACCAAGACCGCCTTGTTTCCATGTCTCTACCCTACCACTGAGCCATCACATGTTCAATCAAAAAAGGCATTTAATCTTAATATGAGTAGCAATGTTGTCTTTTTTATGTTCATCAATTACAACAATAAACAACAACAAACAAAAACAACAAAAAATTCAGTGTACTATGCTCCTATTCTGGGATTTTGCTACGTACAAAGTGTACATTTCTAAGCATACATATGGAATTAAATATTCTTATATGTACAGAAATCCAAGAGAAAATATCCTTTTGAAAATATATCCTCATACCTCCGTTTCATACTGCATTTTAATCTCCTCCACAACTCTCTTATGCTCTGCCTGCTCGTGTTCATACTCTGACTTAATGAATGAATTTTCATAACGCAGCTTGTTAAATTCAGTCCTGTAATGCTCCACATCCTGTTCCAGCTGGGTAAAACGTTCTCGAAATGGCTGCTCAAGATCTTCAGCTATTTTCAGTTTGATCAGCTCCAATTTGTCTAGTGTAAGAGCCTAGAAAGAAGTGGGGTAAAAAAAAAAAAAAGCACTGAAAATTACTTACTTCACCATGGCACCTCGCACTGCACATTATCATCCCTAGGGGGTGTTTCACAAAGATCTTAAGTTCAACTTATCTCTAAAGTTGGACTTAACAGTTGTGGAAAGCCTTTAGCATCTTTGTAAATATTTTGTAATAGTTAATATCAAAGGCATAAAATGTTGTTTCAAATTATTCATATTATCTATTATCACAAAGATTTTATGTTCTTGATGTGGAATATATGAAAAGTCTACAAAACTTGAATTTCTGCTTTTGAAAATATTTCATTTTAAGGCTGAAAATGGCTCTCCATAGTTTTTAAGTCCAACTTAGAGTTAAGTTCTACTTAGGATCTTTGTGAAACACCTCCCTGAATAGTTTCTAGGAGCTGCTGAAAGGGGTTATCATTTCGTGGTTTAAGAGTCAAGGAGAGATGAAATTAAGGGGAAAATAACTTCTCTCTTGATGTTCGAAACTAACATCCTTTGGCAAGATATTAAAGGAAACCGAAACCACAAGCAACAACTTTGTCTTTTCTCTCTCCACCTTGATGATGTAAATGGGTAACCAGTAGATATAAGTTCCTTGAATGCCAGAGCGCCTTATCAAGGTAGCCAGGGTGTTAATAGTAGAGGAAAAAGAAACATTAGGTCTAAGTGCTATGTAAGTGTTACCATCGTTATGTCACTATTATCATGCGCATTGTGCAAAAACATATTCAAGTTAATTTTTCATGTTCAGGTTTAATTCATTCAATTCCAATAAAAGCATGTTACATTCAAGTCATTCCTCTACAATCTGATGAACAGGAATACAGAGCAGTTGCAAATAATTATACAAAATGTACATGGTATCAAGGATGCTACCAAAGACCAAAGCACTCTTGTCGTAAGAATTCATTCAAATGAGTTTCTTTAATTCTACAGGATAAACTGAAAGAAATCTTGTTTAAGCATTTGAGGTTTTTTTAATATTATTCCCCCCCCCCCTTAAAAAAAANAAAAAAAAAAAAAAAAGACTCAAAGTTTTTCATGGCACAAAGGTTATGGTTTAACAGTAACTCCTTTTCAGCTTACCTGTGCCCTGAATTCTTCAAGTTCTGCACATTTGATTGCCAATTCCCTGTTAGTTTTGTTGACTCCTTCCTGAAGTCTTTCCTCCATGACCTGACAATCTGCTGTAACTTGCTCAAGTTCCCTCTGCAATCTGCTATTTTCATCCTGTAATCTAACGTGTTTGAAGTGAATAACAATTTTTTTAAAGAAAAAAAGAAAACAGTATCACTATTATCACTTGATTCTATAGGATTTAAGAAGTGTGAACATTATTCAAATTATTTAGCAAATGATGTTATTGGAATAGATGTAAAGATTAGAGTTTTAAGCACTTTGTCAAATTGTAATTTTTAAACCATATACCCTTATAGGCTAACACTGAAAAGAAATTGTTTGACATACCCATAGGTTCTAAGCAATTACCAATAAATAAATGTACCATCTGTAAACTCACTTTGTGTGTTCAGCCTTGATCATCTGATAATTTGTCTTGTGCATCTCTCCTCTTATCCTTTCATCAGTCAACATCTTCTGCAGTTCCGTCTCCTGGTTCAGGTGAGTGACGGGTCTCTGGTCCAGGCCCTGGCCCAGGCCCGATCCAGAGGGTTGGCCAAGACCCAAGCCCAGGCCTGCGAACTGTCCCATGGTATCAGTAGACGTGAGAAGGGGTAGTCCATTTGAAGAAGGGCCTATGAAACCTGGTCCTAGACTGGTTCCTCCAGGGAAAGCCATGGTGCTACATAAGTTTGTAATAAAAGCTTGGATAGTTAATTCCTCATATAATGGGTACCTGATATGCTTGAGCGCTAGTTACTTTGGCAGCTTGGCTACAACCAGGGTAATAAAATATGTACAGCGCCATGAGCGTCAGATACCGGTGCTAAATAAATATCCATATTATTACAAGTAGTGTAACATACATGTAGTCTATAAATACATGTACATGTGTTTGAGTTCCTCCAGCTATTCATTGACTTGAGATTAAAAGACTCCACAGGCCCTTTGATAAGTGAACTAGGGCCTCTTGCAAAATAGTTGTGTTAAAACACTTGTTCAAAAATCAAACACAAGAATTAATTTATTGGTTGAAAATCAACTTGCATTTATGATTATATGATTTATTTTGACCAGTTACAGTTTTTATATTCATCATTTTAAGTTGTATATTTAACTTTGTTAAAAAAATTATCAGTTACTCTTTATCAGTATATTCTCATCCTTCATTACTCATTCAATACAATACTTAGTTAATGACTCACAGATTACATCAATATCAATAATCAAATTTTAAGCATCATAAACAAGTTCGTATTTGGAAAATCTACCCTCGATAACCCTTAACTGGTCTACGCACACGGTAAAGGAAACGTACATGACTACATGTACTATACCGGGTACTTTCCTGAGAGATAATAGCACATGGCACCAGCCCTATACAATTCCGAAGGTGGGGGGGGGGGCCGCTTGCTGGCAATCTTGGATCTATTGCGTGTGATGTACATGTATGCCTAGGCCTACAGTGCAGATTTTTTGTGTTAATACAGCAAAAGTTGTATAAAAGAGAACCCTCCATCTGTTGGTTATTGAATTTTCGGTTTGTATTACTGATACTAAAGAATTGAATTGCCACCTTACTGTCTGGTTACAGTAGCACTGTCCTTCATAATGAAAAGGCTTCTAATTGAAAGAGACCGGAAATTCATTGTTCAGGATTTGTTTTTCCCCTGAACAATAGGGTACACCACTTTCCCACGCCACAGAAGTGTCAAGTTTGTTTATACTCATGCATATTTTTTCATCGTAAAGTTTCTATCCAACCTACTCTAAGAGAGTATATTAATGCTGATTAAAACAATTAAAATACAAATCTTTGAAATTAAATTTTGTACAACGTCCGCGGTTTCATAAAAATAAGATGGTTCTGAATTTTGCAGGAATTTAAGGTTGAAAGATTATTTTGAAAGTACATTGTAAATAAGAATATTGAAGACAAAGAAGAAAACCAATGCCGGGAAAATACATTGATTTCCTAGATACTTTCAGTTGCTGTCAACCCTTTACGGAATTGATTGGGAATGTGGATAAAATGACTCCACAGGGAATCAAACAAGGGTCACTGGCTATTAGAACACCAATGTCTAGACCACTGGACCAAGGAGACGGGCCAGAATATAACAGGAATAAATACATTTACATTCATATTTCAAAATAATAAATGCAAGATATAATTACGGCAACATTTGTACAGTAAAATGAACTCTTAACGATTGAAGAAATCAAATTAACCCTTTACCGGCAAATCTTATGAATATCATGATACAAAGGAGAAATGATCGATATGATTGATATTACATAACATGATATGATCATGATCTAAATATAATATCTTTAAGTTATTGCATTCATGTGATATCACCTGACTTAACATTGCACGAAATGATAACAAAATATTTATTATAAGATACAATACCATAGGATGCAAGAATATAACGTTTTATGATATGAATATGATATATTTATTATGATATTATATCATGAAAAGATATGATGTGATATACATGTAGTATTGATGAATGTGACAAGGTATGATTATGATTTTTTTTTTTAAATGGTATTACTATGAGCATATACATGTATGATATGGATAGATTATGATATGATGTAGTATATAGATAAGATATATAAGATAAGAAATAACATGATATAGATTGTTAATCAAGTTAGCTCAATGGGAAACATTTTAGTTTTTGAAAATGTAATAAGGTCAAATTCTCGCCGCTTTTTAAAAAATATCAATTCTATGATATCTGGTTATGTTTGTTATTTAATTTTCTGGTATGCGTATCAGCTTGGAGAAAAAGAAAAAAAAAGAGAAAATTTAAAAAGGGGGGGGGGAGGTGATGTTGATGATGATGATGATGATGATGATAATGGTGATGGTAGTTACGATAATGATAATGTACACCGTTTATATGGCGACATATTTCTGATTAAAGGTAATACAAAGTTTTGGGAAATTTTTGAAAATTGGGTGGATAGTGATTCTTTACTATTTTGATAACCATCTCGATATCATCTTGATCAATAGCCAACGGCAAAATGGCATTATCCTTTTTCCAGAAATCCACAATCATTTCTTTTGTTTTCTTGATATTAAAGGTAATACAAAGTTTGTGGAAATGTTGAAAATTGGGTGGATAGTGATTCTTTACAATTTTGATATATTTGGTTGCCCCTGTGGATGTATTAGAAGCACTAGAAAATTTAGCCCCTTACATGTAACTACTTCTGCTTTCGAAAAAAATTTAATATTAAAATTTACCGGTGCTCCCGGTAAATTTTGATAAATGGTAGCTACAACCATGAAAATCTCAGAATATGGAGTTGTGATATATAATTTCCGAACGGGAACAACTAATCGGAAGATTTTAGTCAAGAAACATTGTTTTATAGCTTAATTAATATCTTGACCTTGAAAGGGAGCTATACAGCATCAAGAGTTTATTCTTTACAATTTCACAATTTTAGACTCGATTTCAATCACGACAACAATCACTAAATATTGAAGGATCGCATATGTGTCCAATATGCTCATTTGAACCAAATTCATAATCCACTACCAGAACTTTGTATTACCTTTAAAGAACGTTCAAAGGCACAGACCCCTCCATTGAAGAGATTATTTTTCACACTTGCCGAAATAGATCTTTTGAGGCATTATTTGACATGTTCTAGATTGTAGTCTCACCAAGCCAGAAAGAGATCAAGTCCCACAAAGGCTGAGGAATGGATGAAAAGACACAGTCCCCATATCATCCCTTCATGCGTGGTGTGGGTACATGGCGAGTGTGAGCCCAGAATGAGCACAACCCAGGGCGAAGGCCATTTTAAAATATTTTTCACTCCCTTGCGTTTGCCATACTTCATCGTTATTAATATTTTTATTGGGAGTTGTCTGTGACGGATAGGGGGGAAGGGGGGGGGGGGGGGG